>JBCAUA010108953.1:0-10068 GCA_038406235.1 Peronia verruculata
AACAACAACAACAACAACAACAACAACAACAACAACAACAACAACAACAACAACAACAACAGCAACAACAACAACAGCAACAATAACAACAGCAATAACCACAACAGGAATAACAGAACAACAACAGCAGCAAATCCATTAGAGACAATAGAAACAAGAACAACAGCAACAAAAGATTAACTAAAATTAATTCCAACTTGAAGTTTGTCCTCTACAGTGTAATGAAAGATGAACTTGTTTTGATACATAAAATCACGGTGGTTGGATCCACTCTGATATCCTGACCAGGAAATACGGTTTCGGCAACTTTGAACTCAGTAATAGAAAGCAAGATTCTCATCGGAAGCACGCAGAGGGATATCAGTCAGAGAAAGAAAAATAGATAGTAAAAATAAACGGAAGAGAGATAGAGAGAAAGAAAATGAAAGTTGAAGAGAGGGGGAGTGGAAAGAGAAAGAAAAAATCTAGAATGAGAGACAAAATGAGATGAAGATTCCTGAGAAGAAATAACCAAAAAAAAGAATACGAAAAGAGAGGGAGAGAGAGAAAGAGGGAGAGAGAGAAAGAGAGAAGGGGAGGGGGGGGGGTTAAAGAGAGCAAAAGACAATATAGATCTACTGTATTTCGTTCATTTTCAGGCAGGACACCTGAGATTCGGTGACCTTCGGTGATAGCAAAGGTTGCAAGTTGTATCCTTGGGAAAGATACTTAACACACAATTTTCCTCAGCCCACCCGTCTGTAAAACGGGTACCTGATATATATCGGAGGGAGTACAGTGGCGCTGCACTACGGCAACGCGGTATGAAATGGCCAAGCCAGTTTCCCCTCTTGGGAGTCAAGGATGGTACTTTTACTTTTACTTTACTTACCAGTTCCTGGGCACTTCCAATCTGTGACTGTAACACGTCAATGTTGAACCTGCGAATAAACAATAAGGCATGTCAATTGGGATCCGTCATGTATGACGTTTCACTTCCGCGTCCGCCCACCATTCTGTTGCTTACATTTCAAACACGGAAGTAAATCACTTATGACGTTTCGCTTCCGCGTCCGCCCACCACAAAATCGCACTCCAAAAGTAAACACCAACGTAGAAAGGATCTATAGGAGGCCGATGCGCCCAGAATGTTCTCTATTAGATCTAGCAATGAGGCTCGAAGAGGCTTTTCTGCGTGAGCAGGCTAAACTCGCGGCGGTCTGTAAATGTTGGATGAGGGACGCGCTGCACATTTGGCGCGAAAGGTTACCAAACATATGTCTTGTCGGATCCCACTGGGCGGGGGGTGCCAATTCTCCATTACAAGCGCCTCCCCTGGGGCCCATAAATGTCGGTGTTACATAAAAGAGGAAATATTAATAAATTGTCCGGGGAAATTTGTGGGCATTTCAAACCTGCAAGACAGCAGGTCTGTCAATTGGCCAGAAATTTCCTTCTTTTCTCCTAACTGGCTTAGTGTACAAACACACTGCAGGCGTCTTGTATTTGCCTCTGTCTTGGTCAAAGATAGTAGAATAACAAGGTAGTATACTGGGCTCTGCTGGCGACTATATGCCCGCAGAGCATCGTGGGAGCAAGCGCGGTAAAAACCACCGTGTAACAGGGCTCATATAGTGAATATAACAGATTATCGTGCTCGTTTTTTGTAAAGTATAGAACATTGAAAACAGCAATGAGTGATTCCGAGGGACTGAACCATTATTGTTGATGATGAGCACGATAAAGAGCAGATTATTTCTATCAAAACAACAATAATAATTCAAATTTGAAAAGCCATCGCCAGTTCGGAAAGTTGGTGGCTCCACTCGCACTCAGGGTTCAAAATGACACAGTGTAAGCTTACAAATCATTCCCTCAGTGGCCATGTACTTTGTAAAATCCCTCCCGTAGTCCCACCCCCTTTTTAATTATACAGCGATGGTATTTGAAACATGCTAATGAAAGGTAAAGGAGTTGTGCTGCTAAATGTAATAATTATGTCCATTTCGTATAGGTGTCAATTTTGTCACTCTTTGTCACACAGACCACAGATAAATTCATAACCGAACCTAATCTGTTATAGAAACTCAATGCAAAAAATGCGCGATATCATCCCGCCGGCCAGACAGATTTAGATTACTCTTAGTACATCATTTAGATTATATCTATTTGAAACATGTGGTCTAATGCTAGTAATGACATAGCGTTAGACTAAACGAGATCTATCTAATTATAAACAGAATGCATATTATATAGCTTATAGCTTATGCTTCATCGACACATAAGAAAGAAAGAAAGACAGAAAGAAAGAAAGAAAGAAAGAAAAGAGAAAGAAAGAAAGAAAGAAAGAAAGAAGGAAAGAAAGAAAGAAGGAAAGAAAGAAAGAAAGAATGTTCAACCAAGCAGTACAAGAAACAATCAAAGATAGCCGAATAGGCCTACAAAGAATGAGCGATTTTAGGCGGAATGTTGGTCACAAATTTGATTGCAAAGTTGCATCCATTTCTGTGAGGGAGAGGCTATGGTCAGGACATCAAAGTGGATAATAATCAAAGCAATTTCAAGCTTCCTATGCAACGAGAATTCCCATGTCCCAGGGGTCCGGTCATCTGCTGGCCGCGTAATTTATTGCCGGACCGAGCCTGAAGCTAATGTGTATGTCCCATTTTCTCTGATGTATCATTCAATAAATCACCATTTTTTTTTTCTTTCTTATGCAACTCAGAAAAGCTTTATCTTCTTGCTGTTGAAGTTTGTTGAAGTAAAAGCGAAAAATAATGCTCTAAAGCATAGAATTATGCATTTACTCCAGTGTCCACGCGGGACGGATCACCGCGCTTAGTCCCTTCACGAGTGTAATCGCCCTCCTGCCCATCTCTTACTATGGTGTGACGTCACAGAGTACTATCTCCTTATTCTACCACCTTTCATCTTGTTGGAGATCCAGTGGTGTCCCTTACACCTTTAGGAATAAATGTGGAGACTATAAAGCCCGGTGCAAATCCATTTTCCCAACTGGCTTCAGTCCTTTTTCGTGCTCTTTCATGTGTCATGTTATAATGTTTATCTACCTCTAGCTCCCGCTTTCCATGATCCCTGACATGTCAGTACTAAACGACATCAGTTCTGTATCTAATACTAAAAGCCAAGTTATACCAGTCGGTCAGGACTTTGGAATATACGATAAAATAGCATCTAACTCCAGGATTTTTTAACAGCTTTGCAGAAATAATCATTCACGAATACTGACTTTGTTTTTACAGAAATATTGCTAGTAAGCAGACTCTTTGGCTATCAAACATAGGCCCTAGTATTTATGCCATTGTTTTGTTCCTACTGTTGAAGCAGAGAAGCTAAACAGAATGTCTGAATAGTTTACATGGGGAGAATAAAGAGTATAACTCCGATGTATTTTAACGAAACAAAAAGAATGTTCCAGCGGTCACATATATTGTGGAGGTACAAATGGCGTCATTGGATAAACAGACTGTGTGACGACTGAGACAACCCCCCCTCCCCCGCAGGGGCCCGGGGTTTATAAATAGGCTCTCTGTTTCCACCTACAGGCGGGGTAAGCCCGCCATCGGTGGGGTGTCTTCCATGGTGTGCCATCCTCGACACTTTAGGGGAGACATCTCTTCTCTCTCTCTCTCTCTCTCTTTATCTCTCTCTCTCCTTGCTCCTGTCTACTGTCCCGCTTTTTTTCCCTCCTCTCTTCGTCCTGACGAGTAAACGTATCTTAGAGTTACGGCACTATGTAGCCCGTGATCGTGCTGCTGTGCCCTCAAACCCCAACACAAACAAACTCGAACTGTAGTTTTTGTGTTCACACCGACGTCGCCGCTATTGTTCTTGTTGTTGTTGTTGTTTGTTGTTGTTGTTATTGCTGCTGCTGCTGCTGTCGCTGCAGACCACATTGTTCATACTGCTTTTGTATTACGTTTATTACCTTTTGTTACATCGTGATATCTAAGACTTAAAATCTCAGCTGTAAAAAGTTCACGACAAGCACTTTTGTTTCAATGTCTCAGGGGCCGCTTGCCAGACAGCAGCAATTGATTTTAGTGATTTTTTGCTAAGCAAGACAATCCAACATGGAAATCGATCCAACCAGGTATATAGACATATTACATGGATCAGGTCTGTTTGTTTGTTTGTTTTGAAGTGGGGGTTGAAACAATCATCAGTCACGAAACAGCCCCAGAAAAACCACTTAACAAAACATTTTGTTTGTTTGTTGTTGTTGTCGTTGTTTTCAATCCTGACACTGGCTGTTTAAAAATCACTGACAAAAAGGTTCACATTGTGTAGTTCTACTAAACAAAAAACTTCAGGGCAAATCTGGCATTAAGAATCAATAAATCCAACGGGAATTTTTTTTTTTTTTTATATGAAAATTCAAGAAGGAGATCGACCCACTGAAGTGCTTAGACAAATGAATCCAATGTGTTTTGTTTCCTGTCTTTAAGTTTACTGTGCTAGTAAAACAATCTATCAAGTCACGAAACAGCCACAAATAGTAAATACTTTATCAACTTTACTTGATAACTTCCTCTTTATATAGAAAATTACAAAATGGCTCAAGTTTTTATATACATCGTAGACCATGTACACGAGCAGACAACAGGATGATGGCCAGAAAATGAAAGGTTTCTTTAATTTTTTGTTGACGTCAAGTGGGCTAATAAATAATCAATTAGAGACGCGGCACAATGAAATCAAGCACTCGTCAAATCAGGCGCTCGTCAAACTGAGGCGATCGGAGAAATCACGTGTTCTTCGACAGAGAATGAATTTTTAACGCAGTTTTTTCTCTTCTTCACAGAACCCTTCTATATCGATCTAAGATCGCATTTCAGAGTTACTTTTGCTGAAATACACTGCGTAAAAGCTCAAACGTTGTAATTTAGTGACATGGCTTAATAAGGCCATTCCTCTCTAAATTCAGCTGCAGCAACAGGTCACCCCCATCGTCTTTAATTGCTCATATCTTGACTCTTACTTGGTGTAGAACAAAAATTTGTTCACACACAGAAAGGGAGATGAATAGTCTTCAAAGTGATACCAATAACTCTATATGTTCAAAATTTGACCACAGCCTGATGTCATCATGTCGCATCTCATTTTTATTTTCTATCTCAGGGGCAGAAACCGCAGAGCTGGAATCATTAAGTATGAATTTGAAGATGTTTCTAAAACGATAATTACCATGTCTGAAAAGGTGAGAAAACAGCCAGAAAGTCGTTTCAAGAATCAGTCAGTATCAGTTTATATAGGCTTAGAAATGGGCTTAAAAAAATAATGTCTGAAACAACAAGAGACTGAGTAAACAATCCATTTATCACATATCTTGTTTTTTTTTTTTCTTTCAAAATCAACAATTTTTAGAGACAAAAACTTTGACTGCATGCTAAATTTGTCATGTTTCTTCCCCCAGTAAAATTTACGTCTTTCCTGTTTGATGTCTTCCGACCTCTTGGGGGAATTTTCTGACAAAACATCTTGTCTAAGATAAACTTGTTTCAGACAGAGACAAAAAGTTAAAAGAAAAATAATAAAAAAAAAAAAGAGAGAGAAAAAGAAAGAAAACTAAACGAAACCTAATTCTTGTTGCTGTTGTTGTTGTTGTTGTTGTGTTGGGGTTTAACGAAACATCAGCACGATTACGCCTACACTATGTCAAGAAGAAGAGAGGAAAGAAAGTGGGACAGACAGAGCAAGGAGAGAGAGAGAGAGAGAGAGAGACGGAGGAGAGATGTCTCCCCTGGAATGTCGAGGATGGCCAGGCACTCCAAGGGAGACACCCCAGTGATGGCGGCTTACACCGCCTGCAGATGGGAGCAGAGAATCACTTATAAACCCCGGGCCCCCGTGGGAGGAAACCGAACCAAACCAAATCAAACAAAAAAGCGGGCTACCTTTGTTTTTATTCCCTTTCGAAAGAGAGAAATTGAAAACCTTTCATATTTTAGAGAATCAACTGGTCCAATGGGCTGTTTTCTACTACAAGGCAAAGTTATGATTTAAAGAAGTGGTCAAAGTATTTCAGTCTGATGAAGAAACAAAACGTGTTATATATAATCCCGATAGCTGCACTTCTTAGATGCTGGCTTTTCAGCACTGCTGAGATATGGTATTGTGCAAGACAGGCGGTCGTTTTAGTGCAAGCTGATGAAACATTTCTCCCAGCCGGCTCCTCAAAAAAACACACACTCATACACACCTATACCAACAGCCTACATACTCGTGAAATTACACCTGCCTATATAAACACACACCCAGTATACACATAGACACTCACAAACCTACACTCTTACACACTCATAATTATATTCACCTTCACGCTTACACACTAGCTAAGACATTCATAAACACACGCATAGACCCACACACCCACTGTAGATCTAATATATGTACACACACATGTACACATTATATTTACTCACATGCGCACACCCAATTTGGCACAGAAAGTGCGTCTGGCTTCCTGATCAAGATCCAACAGCTACACATGTCTGGGATTTCTTAGTGTTTAGCTCACACACGGCAAGAAAACACCAGCTATTTATGCCAAACACAGCACACCAGTCTCGGAATGTACATTCTGTACCTAGTGTTGTTTATCCTGACAGCTTTCCTTCCATATTATGCCGCTTTCGGCTTGATGTTCCGAATCGAGGATGGCGAATAGCAGGTCGTTGTCTTGTCTATTGTTGGATGGTTTACGTGCACAGGGTAATTAGCCGGGTTGAGTGAAAGGTCATCGTTCTGACTTGAACTAGATCTAGTTCTTGAGAAGGGAAAGAATTCGCCGCCGTTCCCTGTTAATATATATCACGATTCACCTTTCGCTGGTTCATTGTATCGCGCGTTTTTGTAATTTGTATAAGTTTTTCAGCATTGAGGATTTCCCGCTGCATCGCGGGGTGCACCGTTATAGATAAGATAATTGAAATGTTCATTACTTTCCCTAGACCAAATCGTACACGGCCTGCTATTGGTAGCCTATAAACAGTAGAGGGAGGATTGATAACTGTATGGGGGGGGGGGGATTTATAATGTTTAAAGTGTATGTAAATAACAAATTAAATAATATAGCATCCCTCCTTCGCAGGTTTTCGCCTATCACGGGCAGTCCTGGACCTGACACTCTCGATAAACGAGGAGCAACTGCTGTATTACACAGGTGCGTTTGAATGAAAGAGTGAGTGAGTACATGAGTAAATGAATGAGTAAGTACGTGATGGATTGAGTGAGCGAGTGATTGAGGGAGTGGGTGATTGATTGATTGATTGTGTGAGTGAGTGAGTGAGTGAGTGAGTACATGAGTACATGAGTGAGTGGGTAAATGGGTGAGAGTGAGTGAGTGAGTGAGTGAGTGAGTGAGTGAGTGAGTGTGTGATTGAGTGAGTGAGTGAGTGAGTGAGTGAGTGAGTGAGTGATTGAGTGAGTGAGTGAGTGAGTGTGTGAGTGAGTAAATGATTGGGTCAGTCAGTCAGCCAGTAAGCCAGTCCGTCTGTTACTCAATGAATGTTCAGGAATGTGAGTAAGAAAATTCAAAACCAACGCTGTTATTTTTGCACTACAAGAAAAAACCCCATGCTTTTCAAACATCGGTAAATTTAGGGACTGAAGATTCTGCAGGAGCAGCAGAGGGTGATCAATCTCAGTACTTGCCATCAAGGGCACCAATGCAGAATGCAATCTGTTTAACTGCATCCGTCATACGAGAAAAAGGGCCAAAGACGGTAAGATGTAATATACGTAAGCATTTATCACCAGGAAAATTTCAAACTGCAAATCATCTTTGAGAATTCATTTTAATAATGCGTCAAATGATTTTCTGGTGGGTTTTAGGGTTTGAACAATCACATATCTGAGTGGGCCTGCAACGTTATCAAGATACCAGACAACCGTATCCCGAAGCAGCTGCTTTTCGGCAAGCTGTCCACAGGCATGCGCTGTCATGGTGGTCAGCGAAGGTGCTTTAGAGGCAACCAGGAAGTCTCCCTGAAGACTCTAGAAATCGACCTCACCTCCTGGGAGTCAGCAGCGCTGGATCGCTCGAACTGGCGGGGACTGATCAGCAAGGGCGCCGGATCAGTGGAGAGAAAACGGACTGCAGAGGCTGGAAGAAAGTGACGTCAGCGCAAAGCACTACTCATAGCGGCAAACCACATCAATTTGCACCTCCACACCCCCTCCCCCACCATGTGGAAAACATTTCCGTGCACGGACTGGTCTCAGCAGCCATCTCAGGACTCACCGAGTCCCAACCACATCATAGTAGGATCTCAGTGGTCCTCATCGCCTGCGATGGACGAGAATCACCATCAATCCGAGTGTGATTGTTTTAGCTCTATTTAATGTTTTTGTGATGAGGAAAAAGTGCCCATACTAGATGATGTAATATATATATGTAACATATATACTGTTTTGTGGAAGGGCTTTCGCTTATGATACTGAATTCTTATTCGTCCACATTTCACTTTTGCTCATCCATTCCCACTATTCTCTCAATTTCATGAATGAGGGAAGAAGAAAGAGCGATGCAATGGGTTGTGGGGGGGGGGGATGTAATGGCTCTGTGATTTGGATTCTGTCTGCTCATGGAGAAGACAGGCCGGGATCGATTCGAAGGTGCTCCATCGGGGAAAGGACGAACAAGAAGATAGAAAACCTGCATTTTCAGTGACTCGTCTCCTGACATCCTCTGGGTAGGGAAGCCCGACGTCTACAATTCTCAGATAAAGGCGAATCTATTTCGGAGGTCCAGTGTGTACGTTACGCACGTTAAAGAACCTTTGGCAGCTAAAAATGGATGAAAGAGTAGGCTGCTTGCCGCTGTCCGGGCAAAATTTCCAAATTCCAAATTTCTACCCACAATAACTATCAGCAAAAACAGGGAACCTTTCAATAAGCCGAAATAATCCTACTTTGTTAGGATTGAAAGGCTTAAGGTTAAAAAAAAAATACTAAGTGATAAAGAAGAGGAAATGTATAAAAATCTGCTGTGTTGCAGAAACAGACTGGTTCGCTTTCCTATCCTGCAGCTTTCTCCTTTTGTTCATCCATTCCCGCTAATCCCTCTTTCAATTTTATGAACGAGGGAAGGAGAAAGAGTAATGAAATACTTTTAGCATCCTTTTTTTCAGTGTCAACTTTTTTTTTTTTTTTACAGTGTATACTCACTCACTTAGGGCGGCCTCAGCCGACCACTCGATAACTTTACCAAACTCTTCCACATTTCTGTCTTTCATGATCTTTGGCAGCTCCTCTCTCAGCACTCCAGTATCCTTCTCTAACACATCTACATATGTCAGGCTTGGCCTTCCTCTGCATGACCTTACCATCTTCGGCAGCCAAAGAATAGTTTTCCACTAGATCTCAGCTGCAGATCTATAGCAGTGCCCAGCGACAGTCAATAATATAACTTATAGTCATGACATTATATAATACGACCTTATCTCCCGAAATAACAGACTGAAACAGAAGACCATCACCCTTGGTCCATTGTTGAGATCGTCACGTTCAACACTCTATAGAGAGTGTACAATTTATTTTCTTTACAGCTTCAATCCTAGAAGTTCACAGGTTGTCGAAAAAATCAAAACAAAGCAAGCACCTCCTATGACAGAGAGAGAGAGAGAGAGAGAGAGAAAGGAAAATGTCAATTTTAAATAATGTCGAATGTGATGCGATGTAGATGACGGACAAAGCGTCACGATCTTCTGGCAAGCTTTCATACTTCAAAGATTAGCCTATAATGTAATAACAAATACTTAGAAATGGTACGCCAAAGAATAATAATAATGAAAAAAAAACCAATAATAATAGTAATCATAAAAGCAATAATAATATAATAATAGTAATAATGATGATAATACAAAACAATAACAACAACAACAATAATAATAATAATAACAAAAATAAAATATAATAGTAATAATAATAACAAAAATCATTTTATAAAAATACAATAGAACTGTCAGACCGGCAGCTAGCAAAACAATTCAAGAAAAACAAATAACACAGAAATCTATAGCTTGATTGTGATGGTCTCTGCCAAATTTTCGAGTCAACTTGACT
>JBCAUA010108964.1:0-10068 GCA_038406235.1 Peronia verruculata
CCTGGATGTCATTTTGAAAACTGCTGGGGAAGATGATTTTAACCTTTACCATCGAATTCGGCATGGTTAAATTAGAAGAAAACAATAGACAAAAAAAAAAAAAAAATCGAAATCACTCATGGTTGCCATGACAACGGCTGCCATCTTCGATTTTGTTATGCATTATTGCGTAACTTTACCTTCGATAGCCTCTAAACTTTACCAACCGATGTGCTTGTAATTTTGTGTACACATTTTACCATTCCATATCTAAATTATGTCAAGACAGAATTATGACAAAACGCTTAGTTTTTTTTTTTTTTTCAATAATTTTTTAAATTTGGTATGTAAAAAGGTCGCCGATTTTTCGAAAATGTGACCCCAAAACCTCAAATTTCTCCAACATTTAAAATGATATCAAAAATCCCTTCTGATATAATTTAGATATTGTTATGATCTATATTCTTGCCAAATTTCATCGCAATTGCTTTGTAAGTAACAGAGGAGAAAGCACATTTGTGCTAAAAAAAAAAAAAAACAACGTATTTTAAGAAAAACGCATTTATAGTTTTTTGGGCTAGAAAAACAGCCGTAAAAAGCTTTTCATCGGACTTTCAACCCCAAAACGTCTTTATTTCACCTACTAGACCTCTTCCCATGATTTCTATGCCTTTGTTTAGCTTCTCCTGCGCCCCTTCTCCCATTTTTCCTTCATTTGTGCTTCCCTACCCCCATCAGCTGAAGGGCTTCCGTAGTGTCATTTCAGGGTCCAAAGAGGGCTATATATGGCCGCCGTGTCTTCATTGGTCAAAACCAAGAGCGTTTTTACCCTTCCTGTGACAGATAATCCACTATTAAACTCCGAGAAAGCAAAAACGCGGCATATTTCATCCTCATAAGGCCGTGGGAAGTCTATTTTAGAGGCCCAGTGAACATTTTCACTGATATTCGGTGTGGTCAGCGCCTCAGATGGGCAGCCAGTGGGCACCCCTGGCACTGGGGCTCCCGATATTGATGAAGGAGATCATAATCAAGTCTCTTCTACGCAATTTGCCCGTACCCGGCGAAATAGTAATGATCTATCACTGAATAAAGAGCCCCAAATGAGCAAGAGCCTGGGTGGCTGAGGGACAGGTCAACCTTTGCTTGACCACACTCCCGACACCTTAGAATGGACACATCAACTTTTTGATGCCATTTTTACATTAAGCAGAAACCGTTCTTTTAAAAGAAGAAACCCAAAATCGAAAATTTTGAGCAAAAACCCAGTTTCAGAGCCTGCCCCCCCCCCCTTTAATAGATTGATTAGTTGAGTGAATGATTGCGTATTTGATCTCCCCAGGCTGACTTATACTCAGGATCCATTTTCATAGAGCAAGCTCTCAACTGGGACATGTATGGAGCAGTGTCTTTGCTGCTGGGGGTGGCAGCCATCTTTACAATTACAGGTCAGATATTTTCCATTCATAACCGTACAGTTGGCCAGCAGCTGTATATTGTTACTTCTTTACGATAATGGCATACGGCCAAATTCAAATGATGTCTATTGACAGAATTTCTGAACATGAGCTCCATCACATAATGCCATAAGAATGCGCCAAAAGATGTATGTGTTGATTCAATCTAGAATAAAGGTGATGACCTCTCAAATGAGTTGTGCTACAGGTAAGTTTTGTCAAGGTTTCAGAAGTGCTGAAAATGTCGTATGCCTTTATCCTATGGCATGAAGATATAGAAATTAGTGCGGAGATTAATGTTAAGCGTGGCCTGTTGAATTTTCTCTGTAGTTTTCTGAATCTATTGAAATAAATGTTTGATGATTTCAACTATGACAACTTGCATTTTCCCCCATAACTTTTATATAAGTTCTTTGACCTTTTGAATTTTACATTGAGGACTCGTCAGTATAATGCCAAAAAGTTTCACTTTGTAAAATAACTCTCTTACAACTGATGTTGATACGTTTATTGCCAAAACCTTTGTTGAACAAGACTTTCTGAAATATGCAAACACATTTTTATTTTATGAAAAAATCATTATGGTTTTTGCAAAGTGAGATTGAACTCAGCTAATATGAGCAAGCACGGTCTGTCTTTAAAGTGTCACGGTAATAGTTGAACAGCACTGTATCCAGAAATAGATCCAGGTGCTAGCGAAAAACACGTAATGAATGAAAAAGACTTGCATAATTTCTAAGGAGGTGTTCTAATGACCCAGGAGAGAGGTAAAGACAAAGAGGAAGATGAAGTACTGGGTAAGTTGGTTTCTAGGGAATAATCCGAAAATCTCATCCACCAAAAAACTGAAGAAAGTTTGTTGTTCTCGCTCCAGGTGGCTTGACGGCCGTCATATGGACAGATTTCATCCAGACAGTCATCATGTTGGTTGGTGCTCTTGTACTTATGGCCATCAGTAAGTAATAATTATCATAGCTATCTGGGTAGGAACATAACGATCCATTTAGAAGGTGAATATCAGATTGTATTGTTATCTACTATCAAGAGATGATCAAAGAGAACTACTGTTCTGGTTGATCATTCCCTGACAGTAGGTAGCATTACAATAGACCTGTCTCGATTAGCGCATTCTGTGAAACCCCGGCATCTATTTTTAGAAAAGGGGGCAGTCTATCATACTGCGCGTAAACAAGGCCTACACACTGAGGGTTTGAATCGGAAGGATGGTTAACAAAGCATGCAGTTGTTGCATGTGTAAATGCGATTCAAGGCGAAAGGCTCATGAGTATATAAAAGTGGTGACTTTCAAAAGACTCCCACAGCAAAAAACCCAACGAGAACGTTGTATGGAGTAGATAAGGCCATGCAATCGCCCGCATAGCTATCAGCAACACTGGTTATCACCATTTCGTGTGCTCGTAGGCGAGTGTACGTATTGTGTGTGTGTTTTTGTTTAACAAAGCAACAGCAAGATTCATGTTGCGTGTGTGTGTGTGTGTGTATGTGTGTGTGTGTGTGTGTGTGTGTGTGTGTGTGTGTGTGTGTGTGTATGTGTGTGTGTGTAAGAGTGGATTTTGTCATGAGATGTTTTGGCTTCTCACTTCCTGACAGCCTCTACAACAACGGCCATACTAAGGTCATGACTCCCGGTGTCCTTTTCTGTCCCGGGGGGGGGGGGGTGTTTTCGTGCTTTCGAGATGTATTGGTCACAGTGTTCTAGCCAGCTTGTCATGCGTGCCATATTCTGTACATAATGGTGTAAATTTATTTTTACTTAAAGCTACCAACCGGCATCAACTGTTGATTATCCACCTGAAAACTTGATAAAATCTTAGTTTATAACTGTCACTTTGCTGGTATAAAATGTGATTCTTTTTCATTTTGACATGGTTTAGCTATCAACATGCCAAACTTCCATTATTCTTTTCATAATATCCCTCAGAATGAAAAGAGAATGTAGTAAGGGTCCTTCGCTATATTCAAGAAGAGCTTACAATACTTGAGGACTGAATATGTAAGGTTCTAAGAGTTTTCATTTTTTTAAAAATTTAATTTCTTATTATTTTTTATTTGCTTATTTATTTAAAAAAAAAATGAAATCTATATTTACACGACTAGCCGTATATTACCAATTCCTTCACTTTCAAACATAAATGTCAGATATTAATGTCAATACAATTGCGCCCAAAAGGCTACGTTTTGATTGACTTGATACGAAAACACAGTGAGATAAATTCTGGTCTCTCAGTACAACTGGCGCGTCCGTGCCTCACTTTGAACTATAGATTTAACAATACCCTTGTCAGAATGTATGGTTAAACTACCAGTGTCTTTTATGTTCAAAACACGACAGTTCACCGCTTGTGGCATTATGAGGCAAATACTTTGAAACTACTTGGTCTGCTACTAAGAACGGTTATTTAGATGCATATTGAAGGGCTTAGGGCGAAACGAATTCAAATGGGCTTTGAGAGAATCTCTCTTTCTCTCTCTCTCTCTCTTTTTTTTCTAAAGGCCTTATGCTTTTGTCCTTTTCTTTTTTTTTTTTTTCTTTTGTTTAATCCCATTTTTAAATTTTGATATTCTTGTGCCTTAAATTTCAATTGTCAGTTTCTCCTCTCTCGATCTTTGCTGCACATACACGAAATACGACTTACACATTTTTGTTCGGAAGGCTTCAGTTATAACAAATATAAGCTTTACATTGAACAGACTGATTCCAGAACAATTCTGTTTAAATTATGAGATTGACTGGAGCTCACTGTGGTGTGTTTGATTTGTTCCGAGTGCAGGTTTCCAAGCAGTTGGTGGCTTTGATCAAATTGTGGAAAAATACCCGCTTGCCATGCCCAAAAGTTTGCTGCTAAGCAACGGGACCTGTGGAAAACCTCGTGAAGACTATATGCATCTGATCAGAGATCCTATCGATGGCGATATCCCATGGCCGGGGTTACTAGGAATGACTATCAACTCTGTGTGGTACTGGTGTTCAGATCAGGTAAAAATGCTGTTCTTTTCTTTTCCTTTTTTAGTATTTTGCATTTATATCAAAACACAGACTGATCCAACATTCTGCATAAAAATCACTTATCAAAACAAAGACTATAGATCAGTTGGCAATGTAACATGTCATATAAAGTCATTATCGGTACGAAGACAAACTAAAATTTTTAAAACTCTATATTCGGATAATATGATTAATTAAAAAAAAGTGCAGTTCGCATTTTTACAGTTTATGTTTTAGTAAACACAAGCTGATATCCTTGCATAAGAAAATCGGGCGTGGTCAGTGCAACAGTTATTGGATAGAGAAAATCTGAACTGTAGCCATACTGGGCGAATTGTGGATATGTTATCAAAAATGTACTAAAAAAGTCTTTTGTTTTCAGTCAGGCAAGTTATCTCCCTTGGCTGTGTATGTGAGATATAAAGCAAGCAATATATAGCAGGAACAGTTAGCTTTTGTTATCTTTTATATCAAATGTGCCTCATGACAAATTTAGAGGAAATTAAGACGTAACTATAATGTTTTCTTCCAAAGATAACTTTTACATATATTTTTCGTTTCTGCACGTTTCAACAACAAAAAGTTTCTTAATTAATTTGTTTCGTACTCATACTGCTCTGGAAAGGGACATAGTATAGATGAGTGGAAAAAAAATAGCTCTCGTTAAGGAGCATTGGTGTGAAATTACCAGCCATGTATATGAAGAAGTGATAGAAATCAAAGAGAAGAAAAAGAACCCCTTTTCACATTTACTGACAGTTTATTTCCATGTTTGCATTACGATCTGTAGTAGCCATCCAGATGGTTACAATTTATTATTTTCAGTAAAACACAAACTAAGATGTACTACACATTTCAGACTCATTGGCTATGTTATGTGTCTCCAGTAAATTATCCACTGATTTTTATACGAACTTTCGAAAAATATCAGCACCCAAAAGTTACTGGAGATACGTCCAGCCCATCACTTCCTTGCTAGACACAAGGGGTGCTGAGTAAGCACTGTAAAGAGAGACACCCGCAGGTCTTCGGATGATCTGAAAAAAAAAAAATTCTTACAGCATAAATTATCCAGCTTTTCTAA
This sequence comes from Peronia verruculata, assembly GCA_038406235.1. Lineage (NCBI taxonomy): Eukaryota > Metazoa > Mollusca > Gastropoda > Systellommatophora > Onchidiidae > Peronia > Peronia verruculata. The sequence continues at coordinate 5,528 of JBCAUA010108964.1, forward strand.
AATCGTGTACACCTCAAGCAAAGGGGGTTAAAATTGATTGTTTTCATCTTTACTGAGTTTGTTCAGCATCCCGTGCGCCTTGTAAAGGGACGTAAAGGGCCTGGTTCTCTACATCACAACATTTTTCAGTAGTATCAAATAATCCCATTTTGCCCTGTAGAGTAGATTGTTTTCCATGTTCCAGTCTTACACAGATAGTTAGCTATTTTTCCCGTACCACTGAACTTATTAGCTTATTAATGATCACTTTCTAAGTCACTGCTTTAGAACAAAAGAACAATAGGACAGAAATTGTTTTGGCGCTGTTATTTCTTCGTTCACTTTTGCTTGATTTGCTTTAGTTACGCATATTCTAATGAGAAAAAATAGTTCTTATTAAAGCTTCCTTTTTTCAACTATGTTAGAACATAGTACCTATAGCAAAAAGGAAATACCCCAAAACCTGACTCATCATATTCATAGATTAACGTTTATTCGCATTTGTCGATTAAATATTGTCTAGTTGTTACAGGTTTGAGACGAAAAGAAAAATTAATCGTAGAGTAATATTCTCGCAATTTTACATTAGCTCTGTATAAGTCAGTGCCTCTTGCAGATTCATTCAAAGGAATATGATATTGTTTAATTGTTACTGACAAAAAATATTTTATGCAATTTTTGTTTTCTGTTGATTTTTGCTTCTTGCTGTGGATGAGAACAGACAAACAAATAAACAAATACATCCCGATTACACACCTTCTTTAAATTAGTTTTGTGTATTTTTCTTGTGTTAGGTGATAATCCAACGAGCATTAGCGGCTAAGACATTCAGCCATGCCAAAGGAGGCGCCCTGTTGTGTGGCTTTCTTAAAATTTTACCCCTGTTTTTGTTGGTCTTTCCTGGCATGATAGCTAGAATTCTTTTTCCCGGTGAGTATTTCCAACATGATCTACATTATCACCATCATCTTCTCCGCCATCATGATGTTGTCTTCTACTACATGACCTTTTTAATCTCCCTAGTGTTATTCTACATGCTGTAATCTCTCTGTCTACAGCAAAGCGTCGATATCGTCTTGCATCTTTGCTCTCTGTTCTCCTGCAAGGTGACGGTGATATTCGCTTCCGCTACCAGAATTTTCATCGTCATGGGGTCTTGGGCATCCGTAGTTCTGTGCCAGAGTGCAAGAGACAGAGTACATCGTGTATGTGGTTAAGGTCACATGCTGAGGCTATGATCGCCTTGTTGTCGCTGAATGGTTCTATTGGTCCCTCAGTGAGGTCTCAAATTGAACAGGAGGGACAAACGCTGATTTGATCTCTCAGTCATCCTGGCATTCTGAAATCTAAAAAAGACCATATCCCGGGAACTATAATTTTCCAGATGTGTTCACATTTCTGGGGTGTCGCATTAAATTTGAGAGATCAGAGTTAGGGGGATAGAAACATTCAGCGATGTTTTACGTGACAGAGAAGAATACTTTTGTTTATTTTCCTTTCTTTACTGTTAGTGGAACACAGAAAAGCTCACTGGAAGTACACAGAAATAATATTTACAACTAGTCTATCAATGTGTACACACTTGATCAAATTAAACATTTGTATGTTAAGAGAACATTCTACGAGATTGAAAAGTTTACTTAAAATTTGATAAAACCTAGAAAAAAAAACTTTAAAAAAGGATTGATATTTGTTGAGATATTTACACAACTGTTTGTTCTAAATTGTGTACACATTTTTGGTTGAGTTTGTTTAGTTAATAGATTGTGGTAAATTTAGTGTACAACTCGTAAAACGCTAACAGACAATAGGAAAAATGACATGCTATGTTTAAAATGCCTACTCACTTAATACGAGATCAACATAAACATGGCAGGAAATAAAACTGAATTGGAGTGAATTCAAAATGAAGAATGAAATCACTGACAGATAATATTCACAGAAGCCTGAAGGAGTTTGGTGTCCTGTTTCGGTTGAAAGCAGATAATTATGTTCTGTTTTGTGTTTTTTGTTTTGTTTTTTGAGGGAGAAAAATGAATAGGATTCCATTCTCTGGAGATTCAGCAAAACTTTGGCACACTATAACTCCTAGATCTGGAGGACTTTATTATATTTTCGTTGTGATGGATCATTCAATTACCAGCAGAAAGTTTTTTACCTTTGCCAGTGCTTTTTTCCACTGAATAGACATGGACAAGACGTACGTTATTTCGTCTCACAGTATTCTGGCCTTTGCATTTGACCTCAAAACATTTTTTACATAATTTTATTTTCCACCGATTTTTTTTTTTTTACAACATCCCTCATAACATTTCTCTCATTACATTCTGTCTTGAAGTGTCTCCTGTAATATTTTTTACTGCTATCTGAGCTCTCTCATCCTGTGTAGAAATAATATTTACTTAGTCCCATCTGTCAAAATAACTTACTATAATAACATACAGTTAAGATAATAATCATTTAGTTAAGATAAACCCGGTAAAATTCTAAAATGAGTTAGTGAGTGTAAAGATAGAATCATGCCGTAGGTAGCATGAAAACATAAACTTCAAATTATGGGAAGCTTTATGTGCTATTTGTTTTTTTCAAAATCGATGTCAATCTAATACTGAGTACTCCTAAAATTTTTATGCAGCTGTGCTAGGAACAAGTGTAAAGAGCCATTTGGCCGGTTACCCAAATTACTTCCCTTTGCCAGGTACAAAAACGTTTTAAAGCAATGCACAGAAGGGAAAATTTACTTTCTTCAATTGATTAAAACACCAGTAACAAAAACGTTCTAACAAATTCACCATTTGTGATGAACATTTTTTTTTTCTTAAGTTTTTCATAATTGTTTGGCTCAAGCTTCAAATAATAGGATCTAGGAACAAAAGTGCTAAAAACACGAGCAACAAAAAAGTTATGAGAAATTCACCATTTATGAAGAACAATTTTTTTTTCACTGTGCTTAAGTTTTATCATTATTTTTCTGGCTCACTTGTTTCAAGGAGCAGTAAAAAAGTGATCTTTTCTTCTTTCTGTACAATGCTTGTTTTATACCCCGTGTATCTGGCAGCGGAAAACAACTTCGCTAACTATAATATAAAAGATGCCTTATTATATTAGCGTGGAGTTAATGATAGTGTTAAGTCTTTAAAGGCTATTAAATACTCCCCCTTTTCAGAACCGCTGATGCTTTCTAATATTTAAATGTACTTTTAAAGCATTATTTTATTTGAAAAATGGATTTCAATTAAATAGATTTGTTTGCCTTAAAATTCCAATCAACTGATTTGTCTCTGTGTGTGTGTGTGAGTGTGCGAGGGAGCGAATTTGATACATTTAGCAAGAAGAGTGACTTTATGATGTATACAGTATACTTTATTTTGTGGTCCTAGGCTAAAGTTGTAATGTGAGGGGTAGAACTGAATATAGTATAAATCAATTCTGTCTTTTATTTTTTTTTTAAAATAAAATGCAATAAAATGCAGCCTGCATTATTTACCAACCTAGCACTGTGCTGTCTTTTTCTATAGCATCCTTTCCAAACACATGTACTGATGAAAAAATTTAAAAGTTTCAAGCTTAGAATGCAAACATGCTTAAACATCAAATTTCATCCAATACCAAAACACAGAGGATAAAACATTTCGGCCTTCTAAAAACTTAAACCTGATGATCATCTTTTAGCATTACTTTCATCTCCTGTTTTCATAAAGAGCATGAAATACATGGGTTATCTTGAAAGTGTTTGCTAACGTGAGACCTTATTCTGCTTGTAAAGCGCATTAGTGCCGGGTTTGAATCTTAAGTTTGACACATATTTTTGTGATTCCTCTGGAATCATTTAAGTATTTCTTGGTAAATGAAACATAGAGTTTGCTCACTTGGAATCATTTAAAAGTCTCATGATCAATGAAACATTGAGTTTGCTGATATGTTCTTTCTCTGCTGTACCAGAAACTGTGGGCTGCGTGGACCCAGAGGAATGTCAGCGAATCTGCGGTAGTGCCAGCGGCTGTAGCAATATTGCCTATCCCACCCTGGTCATCAATCTGCTGCCCGCTGGCGCCCGAGGGATGATGTTGTCCGTCATGTTAGCCGCACTGATGTCATCGCTGACCTCCATCTTCAACAGCAGCAGCACCATCTTTGCCATGGATATCTGGACTCGCATCAGGAAATCAGCTTCCGAACTGGAGGTGATGATTGTCGGACGGTGAGTAAAGACATGTTTTGCAATCCTAACCCTCACAGTTACTCTTAACAGCACAGCACTTTATACACAATGAATCCTCCCTTTATTTGTCCATTACAGTTTGACACTGTGACACAGTTTGTTTCAATTCTAGTTATACCGTACTTACTATAGTAACTGTTACTGTTACTGTTACTGGTCCCCAAACCCGCCAGGGTCGTAGGAGCGCTTCATGACGAATGAACGCTGGATCAGCTGGTACCACTTGGTGCGGTTGTGGGCGAGTGCTTGCGTGACCGTGAAGATTTTTCCTGTCCATTCAAGGATGTTGTCGGCCCACTTCTTCCTCTGTCCGCCCTGTCTTCTTTTCCCCTCTACTGTT
>JBCAUA010108975.1:0-10068 GCA_038406235.1 Peronia verruculata
CCTACGAAAAGAAAACATTGAAAAAAAAAAAATGCTGATTTGGTCATGGATCGATAGGAAATCTTCATTTGATCACAGACAGTGAGTGTCATGTTTGGCTCTTTTGGGGGTGGAGGGGGGGGGGGGGACAAGCTCGAGGGGCATGGGCACATGTATATATTTGAATGCACATTAAGGTTTGAGGCTTGGATTTTAGTCTAACGGCATATCAGCATGATTGCGGCTACGTTGCATCAAATATGAGTTGTATACAAACATACCGTGAGTATACAGTAAGAAGCCCAAGGAATGGGAGTAGAAGTGAGAGTGGAACGCCGTATTCTGTAAAATTTTCTGTGAGCGTCTATGCCTTTCCCTCTATGTATATCCATTATTTTAGTGGTTGACTTGACATGGTTACAATCGACATATTTATCATTTTAAAATTATGATCAGAGTTTAATAACCACAATAATATGTATGAAAGAAAACGCAGTGACACTGCCCGTCACTCACAGAATATACTGCAACAAGCCATGCCCATTCAACATCGGCAGTTTTAATCACGAAAGACGTTGCAAAGCAGGAGAGGACAGCCAACTAAATAATCGCTGGACTGGAGGACAGAATGGGAACTGTTTTTGACTGCCCCTATTACTTCCCTTAGTATTTACTTAGCTGGTATTTGACCACAGATTATCCATGAGTGACTAAATTCATTGTATGGTGCATAAATCACATCAATCAGCCTGCGAAAAAACAAAACTTCTAAAGCGTCATGCAGACGGGCTTTTCATTATAGGGAGTCGCACGGACTGTTGGTGCCTAACACGTTTACATGTAATTACCTGGATGTCATAAACAAAGCGTTTAACTAGCAGAACAAAGCGTTTAACTAGCAGAACAAAGCGTTTAACTAGCAGAACAAAGAGGAAAGAAGTATAAGAAGCATACTTTCTTATGCGTGTGTATGCTCTATGCTTGAAGCGTACATCGTGAAATAAAAACTGAAAAAGTCATGGTGTAAATGGTTTCTTCTTATCGTCAGAATTCCATGAATTTTTTTTTTTTTTTTCGTTTTTCACATAGCTTGTTTAACATCCCTTGCGTATGGCAAAGCAAAGTAATTAGGGTTGGTGAAAAACGGTCCCCATACAAACTGCTTCACTTGCCTGCTTGGACGAAAAGAGCCATGGCTGCAGTAGTAGATTTGACCACAGATTATCCATGAGTGACTAAATTCATTGTGTAGTGCATAAATCACACCAATCAGCCTGCGAGAAAAACAAAAGGCAAGAGATTGAGGTGAAGATGATAATGAAATGTCTTTTCCTGTCAGGTTTGACATCTGATAACCCCGAAAATCATATCAGGACATCTGAAAGAATGCACGCGGATTCTGTCACCAATGCTGGATTGCTGGGATTGTTTTATTCTGTGATTAGTCACTGATCACGTAGCCAGCATTCATCGTAGGGAAACTCATGGATGGACGATTCCAGCCAAATCTAATATTTGTTAATCTCGAATTCATATTAAGAAAGTGATAAGAAGCATTTTGGTGTGAATTAGCGGATCGTGATGTCATTGTGATGAAACTACTGAAAGTGTCATTAAGTTTAGCTTCACCTAATCACTTTTCATGAAAGAAACACTTAGGGATGGTTTATTTCTATCAAGTTTGTCATTTGATAAAATAGAAGTCATAATACACCAGAAGTGCAGGATTACGGGGATTCTGTTTGCTATTGACCCAGAATTGCACTAACAATTTGACAACTTTTCTATTTTGGGCTGACGAATAAATGAGATATTTCAATGACAAAAATACATTTTGCATTCTCATACATTTAGAGCCCGCCATAGCTCTTAGAGTAAAACCAATATTAGAGTAACATTACTTCACATCAGTATTACATTTTAAATAACCTATCAAGTAAAATCAGCTTATCGTTCGTTTTAGAATCACTTCCCCATGTAAAGCATTTATAATTTCCGTACCTTTAAGCGTTTGAAAATTGTCTTTGTGTGCTTCATATTTGTCACACTTAGCTGGAGAGGTTAAATTAGAAGTTATATCAGGATGAAAAGATTTCTTATAGCCATTGGCCATGGTCTCATTGAAACTTCTAAAACGTTGTTAGATTCATTGTTAATGTCATGCAGACAGCTTTTCATTATAGGAAGTCGCACGCGTTGTTGGTGCCTGGCAAGTTTTATATGTAATAACCTGGAGGTCATTATCAGAATAATAATATGTGAATGAAAGCACGTGTGTGCACCCTTTCTAGCTGGACTGGATTGATTCTCCTGGCATTGGCCTTATTGCAATAAAACTTCTAAACTGTCGAGGAGTTCCTCATTACCAAGACAACGTTTTATTTTAGGTAGCCCGTGGGCAGAAGACGCTGTGCCTGTTCTCATCTAAAACAAGAATAAGAACAATATAATATTAAACGTGAAAAAAAAAAAAGGTGTCAGTCCTGAGAGTAGGTGCCAAATACATGTAATTATAACTTCCTGTGTGACTGTGTGAACGATGCCGTCCATGACTTGGTGTGTTTTCTGTTACCCACATAAGAATAACATGACGATTCCAACTTCACCTGGTAAAATTAATTATCGTCCAAGCAAACTCGATCGATAGCGAGGGATACTCGCGTGGAACCACAGCGTGGGGTTTCGGGGGAACCACTGTTTCACAGATATATTCCGATCTCATATGACACTAGTGAAAGTCATCCCCCGAAGGTTGAATTCCCGAAAGGTCTTGACGTATCTGTTATTGTTGGTCGTCGCCCTATTGTGGCCTACCGAGAAGAGACACCAAATAAGATTTCAAGGTTGGGCTCTTTAACTCTAAAACTGTTTTTTTTTTAACCGTAAAACTTTTTTTTTTAAACACTGGGGCTATTTATTGGTGATCATGAGACAACACTTAGGCCTAAATGACGACATAAAGACGATTATAATGTTGCTGCATTGTATATTGTTCAGAAAGTCATTCTATTGAGAATGAAATATTATTGAGCAAAGCCTTGAGCAATCGACCCTTGATATTGTAGGGTTAATATGTAAATTTGGGGCTACTGATAGGGGGGGGGGGGGGAGGAAGTTGGCGCTGAAAAGAGATAGAGCTGTTTCATCGGATGGAACTCCAAGAAATTGTCTATATTGGACAGGTAAGTAATTCCCTTTGCCTGAACTGAGGAAAATAATTGGGTGTTCTGGGAAGAGCAGCAGAAACAGCTAGACCGTGTTGTCCACAAGCAAATGGTGTAGGGAATAGCATAGCAGAGAAGGACATGGCAGTCTGAGAGTAATAAGTGCACTAGTGGAGAAATGACAGAGACTTTTAGTAGCCCACATCTAGCCGCCGAAATGCAGCCAAGTGGAGAGAATAATTCTGGTGAATTTCAGTCTGGGAGAAAAATCGAAGTTGTGAAGAGAGGAGAGAACGAATTCTAGTACCAATACCTGTTGAAATAGCCAAGTCGAGAGAATTCTAGTGAATTTTAGTCGGAAGAAAAATCGAAGTTTGTTCCCTTCAGGCGAGTCTCTCTCATCCTCACGTCTAGATAGTTGATGAACTCTGCATCCGGGTGTTCCAGAAATTTTCGAGCTCAGCACAGAGCTATTTACTTTCCGTTTGTTTGTTTATTGGTTTTTTTCTTTTCCGTCTGTTTTGTGGTATACCCTGTTTAAACAACAACAACAACAAAATGTTTTACCAATCTTGTGAGAAGTGATGGGACGAGAGGGAGTGAAAAGGAAGTGAGATGTGAAAGAGGAGGAGAGGGAGAATGGAAGGGCGCGGGGGGGGGGGGGGTAAAACTGTTTCTGTTCACACTAGTGGAACCTATAGCGCCCCTCTCGAAGGCACAATGGATTATTGGCTCTCACATTGGTTTGCTTTAGTCCTAAGTGAAGAGATTATTATAGGTTAGTACATAATTTATATATACAGTGCATGTATGTAGGACCGTTTGCTTTTTTTTTTTTCCAGGATAAAAGGCAGTAGGCCTATCTTTGATACAACATTTCATGTGCTTAGGGTAACGTTTTTTTTTGTGCACAGCGAACAATTAAAAAAAAAATCATATTCCTCCTAAGTTCTGTATATCTGGTCCACCGAAAACTAACGCTGGCGGTTCAATTTGGATGTTATTAATGGTAAAAAAAAAAATGTTTCAGGTTCGACGTTGTTTCCCAAGGCTGTTCAGATTCATAGTTTAGCCCAGTTGTTACTTAATACTTTTGTGGGCGTATTTCAAATGCAGCAAAGGAGGGAGTCGTCGGGGCCGTGTGGTTAGACGTGTGCTCCTGGGCAAACTCAGGTTGTGGACGTGGCAGGTTCAAAATTTGAGTCCTACCATCAGGTGATAGGAAGGTTTCTAAGATTAGAACCTGCAATTTTTCAATGACTCAGTCGTCCCTTGACTTCTTGTGTAGGAAACCCGACATCTAGATTTCTCGGATAAGGGCGAATATATTTCGAGGATCTCGTGTGTTTGTTACGCACGTTGAAGGACCCTTGACAGTAAGATATCGGGTGAAGAATAGGCGGAGACGTTTACTATCGGAGCAACATTTTTTAAAAACCCAAATGTCTGCTCACAAAAATTCCTCTGATCAAAAATCTGGCTGGGCACTTAAAGTCGAGATAATCCCCACCCTTTTAGGGGTGAAAAGTTACATAGATCATGAGACATAGCGTGGTAGGAACAGGTCTAACTTAAACAGAGCGTGTGTGGCGAACTGTTATGGTAATTTATTATTATTATTATTATTATCATTGTAATGTCAGTAGTAAGGGACCTTTATGATAATATTTACGTCAGATTTATAAACTTCTGTTGTGTGTATAAACTGAGACGAAGAAAAACAGATGGCCCGACTTAACGTGAAGCGCATTGATTTTGTACTTCCCTTCTCCATTATCTAAGCTAAGAAAGTCTCTGAGAATTGTTGTTTGAAAAATTGCCTTCACCGTAGAAACTTCTTTTAGGAAAGGGGGGGGGGGAGGGAGAGAAAGAATTGAGGGTTAGATTTGTGATCTCTGTTTTTAACATATAACTAATGAAATGCAGTTTGAAGAGAATGGAATGATGCAAAAGAATGTCATTTGATATTGTGGAATGTTATATTTGAATAGGTTGGAAAATACGATTTTGTTGTGAAAAAAATAAATATGATTTCTTTCAATTGTGGTTCCTTAATATACGCCAGGCATGCAGTGACATCTTCAGTAGGTCCGGTGCAAACTGAAGAGACATCTTTCAGAGGCAAATGATTGAATCACGAGACAGATTGCAAGATGGACTCATGTACTGGAAACATGGCCAAGGGAATAAATATGCCTTGAGTAGCAGAGATTTTTTTTTCTGTCTTTGGTCTTTTTCTGACAGTGCTGCGGTTTTGATCAGTAGTTTTTGATATAGAACTGATAGGAAGGTATCGTTAAGAATCAGCATCTGGTGTTACATTCTGTGGCAAGAGATGACTTGACTCACAGTTATTCAATCTCATTGCATTGAAATGATACTAGTTTTTCTCGCTGAATACCATCTCACAGGGGTCACGAGGTCGAATAATACTCATCAACCGGCACCACAATTTTGAGACTGCTGTTGTATATTTTATCGCCACCAAAACGATCTCTTGGCTTCTTGGGTAGGGGAGCCCGATGTCTAGCCTTCTCGGATAAGGACAAATGTTTTTCAGGTACCCCCTATGTATGTTACCCACGTTAAAGAACCCTTGGCAGCATAAAATCGATGAAGACTACTCTGACTGCCGCTGTTCCTGGCAAAATTTCCAAATTCAAAATTTCTACCCACAAAAATTCTTACCAGAAACAGAGAGCCACTTAAAACGGAAATAATACTACTTTTTAAGATTGAAAGGCTAAAGAAAAGCAGCATGGCCGTGTGATTAAGTGTCTGCGAAAAGCTCACACTGTTAGAGTATCGGGTTCTAGTCTCGGACTGCCGTCGGAGATGGGAAGATTCAAAGATTACCGGGAAAATATGCATTATCCTCTCCCCCCCCCCCCCCCTTCCAGGTAACTTAACGGTTCTTATGCCTCTTGGGTAGGGTCTAGTTCTCTCGGTTGAGGCAAATATATTTCGGAGCCCAGTGTATGTATATGTCACGCACGTCAAAGAATCCTGAAAAGTAGGTGGACTGCCGCTGGCTAAGCAAACTTTCCAAATTCCAAATTTGTACCCACAAACAAAAAATTCTTCTTATCAAAAATAGGGCAGCCACTTCATGCCGAGATAATACTACTTTTTTCAGGTTTCAAGGGCTTTAAAAAAAAAAAATGAAAGCACAACAACAAAAAGGGTTAATACGTGACAATACCAGCCAGTTGTGACTGAGAGTGGAATTCTCCAGATTGACATGGAAGAGCGCAAGGCGGGAGGTGGTGGTTGTAGACAGGTGTGAATGAAACAGGGAATGAAGAGAGGTTAGGGGGCTGGCCTGGGGAAGTGAGGGAGGGAAGGGGGAGGGGCGGGTCATGGAGGGAGGAGGCGGGAGACGGGATGAATGCACTAAGTCTAGTATTCAAAACAACTTCGTAGGAGGGAAAAATTTGCGTTCAAGGGCACGGCGAAAAATCGATGGACAATAAAAGAACCAATCAGACGATGGCTGGAGCGAGCGTTGCATCACAAGCGCACGGCGCGCAGCTCCAGAGTTTTAACCATGTCCACAATCTCACCAGCTTTAAACTCCGCGTGGCCAGGCCTGCAAAGTCTTCTTACCTCCCTTCCTTCCTCCCCCACCCCCCTTTCTCCTTTCTTTCGCCCCATATTTATGTATAAAGCTCAAGGTAGCATATGTCACTGGCTCGAGATAGCCATCCGCAGGTGGCTGAAAGGGGATAATAGAAAGTCACGTCACTGGCCGCACTAGTCTTCTGTAGTTCAGAAGGCAGAAAACCGTCGCGGACTTTGTGACAGAATACATGTTTCTATAGACTTCAACAGTGTGACTTGCTTGAGGGAGCTAGATCTATTGGAGGTGAACATTACTGAAACATTTCTTGTGTCTCGTGTAGTTTTGTTGGTCACTTGAACTCATCGCTCCACTGGTGCCATTTTTAAATCATATGTGAGGATCGTGAGCATGATATTAGTTAAGTTTGTATATCGTGCTCTGTGGTAAAATGATTTTTGTTATATATGTATTATAGTATATAAATTCATTGGCCATGTACATTGTGTGACCGCTTTCTGTTTTGTCTTAATATTTTCCTATGAGCGTAGTCTACTAAAAATGCATGTTTGTTGAACTTTTCACATAGTTTGAAAACATGTTGTAAGACCTTGAGTCTTAAACATTGAGAAACCAGGTAGAATTCTCAGTGTTGATATGGAGTTCTTTGCCAGAAATTCATCAGGCAGTGTATATTCTGTTTTTTTAGATCATCTTTGTTCAAACAGAGAAGAATTTTCCTGTTGTAAACGAACTCAAAAGGAGAAAATTCATCTCTTGGAATGGAATAAGTCTAATGTTTATAACAAAATCTATGACAACAGATCCAACTATCATGAAGTTCCTGTCGTTATTGGATCAGTGTTGGTTTCCCTTTGTTTTTGAAAATTCTAACAATAAATTCAACGATAATTATATGCAAACTAAAAATAATTTGCGTTATATTCTCCGCACTGCTAGTTTAACTATGCCAATCCAACTTGTCTGAGGTGGAGCTCCTACTTAGTAACCTATAGTAAACGGAACGCAATAATATGTGTTATATCACACAAAAGAAGTCATTGCTAAATACGCCTTTTCCCTACAGTCTTCTATAGCCTATGTACGTTTTCAGCCGCACAGTCTTTCAGGCGTCTGAATCCTTGTGTATATCACAAGTAACCTTTTTGCTAGATAATTGTCTTTTTAAATTGATTTTCCTGAAACAAAATGTCGGGCTTTGTTAGGATTCGAACCCAAGTAGGCTACCACTGATTCTGAGCCCAATGGTCTAACAACCATTCCACAAAATTAGATCTTTTGTTTAAGGGGAGAAGACTGCCCAGAAAGGATGGAACGACGTAAACCTTCTGTAGTGACTACCGCCGGCTTGAAGACCAATAATCCCGAGGTCTATGCGGGTCATTAGAGCTGAGGCGCTTCCTGAAAGCCGCGGCTGTGAAACATGTACTGTTTTTTTTTAACGCCTGGATTTTTTGGAGTGTTGTGCGGTTTACCTGCCTTTGTGGGGCATCTCCATGTTTATTTGTACATCTTACGTGTTTTGAAATTGTTCTAAGTGCATGTATTGTTGTTTTTGTTGTAGATATGAGTGTTGTTGTTGAATGCGTGTGTAGTGACATTTACGTCACGTCAGAAAAATGAGACTGACTGTCACACAACCGGATTTAGGTTCCAAAATTGATTGTTAACTACAGCTGGCCCCTTTCCCTGTCATACGATGGCAATCATAGACTATACGGAGTAAATCCAAATAATGATAGTATTGTAACTCACTCACCCACATACCTCTCATGCCCCTCTCCCCCCGCCCTCATGCACACACAGACGCACAGATACACATATACACACGAAATCATGTCTGTCCTGGCCATTTGCTTCTCTGTTTATTTGAATTTGAAGACCAAATAGCTCTGCTATTGTCATATGTTCATCAAGCAAAGTTATGGGCAGATAGCATGACCACCCGGCAAGTTTTGGGTCCGAATCAGTTGATATTAATTTGCCTATCCTCCCGGCATAATTTCAATATTTATTATTTACTCTCGAGACCTTGAATATTGCTACAACACGGACATGCTTCGGGCTGTCTATCAGCTCATGTGTTTCAGGTGGCTCTTCAGCATTCCTGCAAGCTCATGGCTTAAATCAAGGATATTTGACTTCTACTACTTCTAAGATTTACATAGTGCGTGATACTTAAGCATTCCCGCAGAGTCGATGTCAAAAAGATCTGACAGTTTAGGTTTCACTCACAATCCACGAGTGATAACATAGGTTTCAGACAGTACTGAGGATATTACAGTTCATTGTTATGTAAGGATTCCTTAAGGTGTTGGAGGAGAATCCGCGATTGTTGGTCTCTTGTAAGCTTGTGTTTAGTGTAGTTCTGTGCAATAGTAAATTTCCCTAAAAATAAATGGATGCGATTCGTGCTATCCTAGGTCTGCAAGAAGTTTTAGACCAGAATTTATGATTTTTGGCTTCTTGCATGCTTCGGTCTAGAATCTGCACTGTAGCAAGTTTCCTGCAAACCTTAGACTTGAACCCATGCTATCCTAGGCTTTGTTTAAACTAGAATCTGGGGAACGAAAACACCTTGATATAGTCAGGCCTGCTTAGGCCTATAGCAGGATAAAATTGGTGAGAACACAGGTTTTCTTGAATATCTAGCCTATGAAGTCCGTCGGAATTTTCAATTTTCCGTGTATTAATATAAGCATCTGTGATGTTTGTACCTGCCAACATTACATTACAGTCTGTGTCATGTTGTGTTTTCTTAAGTTTTGGACCAGAATTCATCGTTTTTACCTGTGCAAGCTTTGGCTTGAATTAAAGTTCTTCTCCTGCAAATATCAGAGTATACTACTCCCTCGTTTACCGCGGATGTTTGGTTCTAAGACTACCCGCGATAAGCGAAAACCACGAAGTAGGGATACTATGTTTGTTTAGTTATTTACATACATTTTAAACCTTGATAAAACCCCCCCACACTGTTATCAACCCTCCCTCAACCCTTCCCCACAATCTCATAAACTCTTATAGTAATGGAAATTTAAATATTTAATCTTTAATGGCCCACACCGTGATAAAGTGGGAAATCCGCAATACAGAGAAACAATACATATTCTAAAACCCGCGATACAGTGACGGCACGAAAGATGAACCGCGATCTAGCTAGGGACAATTGTAGAATTCATAATACCTTATAGGTTTCAGAGAAAGTGTCTGACAAGAAATTGTGATCTTGGGTTTCTTACAAGTTTGAGATTGGTACCCATGGTGTTTTATATTTCCTGCAGATATTAAATAGAATCCGTTGTATTCCTCCCCCTCCCCCCCCCCCCCCTCTTTTTTTTTTTTTTT
>JBCAUA010108986.1:0-10067 GCA_038406235.1 Peronia verruculata
GTGTGTGTGTGTGTGCGTGTGTGTGTGTGTGTGTGTGTGTGTGTGTGTGTGTGTGCGTGTACGTGCAGGGAAAAGAAAAGAAACTTCCACTTTTGGTACATCATCACCGTCCCCCCCACCCCCCACCACCACCCTCTCCCCTACTCTTCTTCACTCATCATCACTCACACATTATGTACTTTTCTTTCATTTGGGACTACTAAAGGGGAGGGGCTGGGGTGGCACATTGGGAACACTCCTATCAGTCCCATAAGTTTATAGCATACGTTATTTGTAGTCTTTGACTATTTGGCTGATCGAATCTTTTATCTCTCACTCACTTCTCTTGTTTAAAGAATCGAATTGTTGGTCCTGGACATCTTTCATTGTTTACCTCTCTTATTTAATATCAAGGTTTTCATTCCTATCCCTGCGTTCCGAACAACGAACTCTCATTTGCATGCATGCATGCTAGTGTAGCCCAAAACAGTTGATTTAATGTTTTGTCTTTGGTACAATGTTCATTGTGATGCTTGTCAGTCTAAATATCCTTTCAGAGAAACATTCTATCATTTGTTTCCAGAATTGGCTCTTCGCATACGTGATGCGGACTATTCATGGGAAAAGTCTGGACGAACCATCCTCAAAGAGTTAAGTTTATCAACTTGTTTTGTGATCAGTGCATGTGTATGTACTGATGAACTTTCAGAGCTCACAAAAACATATTTTTTAAACTCCAGGTTCATGTTTTACTTATCTCCTCCTCCTTCCCAACTTCTCTCTCCTCCTACGTCACTCTCTCCCACAACTTCGTAGATACCATGCTTTTGTAGGATGAAGTTTCAAAGAACAAAGAAGCAACAACAACAAAAAAAAACAAGAATAGGAAGGGAAGACGGCAGACAAGTGGGTTTAGCGATCTAACCAGTCATAAATTGTGTAATCAGTCACTTAAGTAAACGATCGATTACTATATTTGATCACAGTGCAAAAAGTTTTCAATGAATACTACCTATACCGTATGTAAGGTGTCTGAATGTACATGTACATCTCACTTCATACGGCGTTTTATTGATAGTCTAATAATTATGCATTATATCACGGGAATCAAAATTTTGAAATTATATTGTCACCTTATATCTAACACAAATCACACGGTATCATTTTCAATAGACTAGACTCAAAACATTTGGTCCATCTCCCTCAATTTAATCATCAAATGTTCAAGTAGTGATTAGGCCAACTAGACATGTATTAATTCACTACGATATAGAAGAAAATTTATTCGGCAGTAGTTTTAAACTCATTGTAACCAAGTAATGTTTAATTTTGTTGATCTTTCACTTTCAGTATCAACTTGGAGGTCAAACCAGGCATGTTGGTGGGCGTTGTTGGAACTGTGGGTGCTGGCAAATCTTCGCTATTATCAGCGGTCTTGGGAGAGATGCACAAACTGAAGGGTTACTCTAATCTGAACGTGAGAATCTTACCTGATCTTGTGCTCTAATAGTTTCTACTTGCGTTGTTCTGTTCATCAATAAAATTTAAAGCTGGCCAAAACTCTAGTAGAATTACAGAGACGTCGGCCTACTCTAAAATGAGCATGAATATCATGACTATAGTATGGTGCTCTTTGCATGAAACTTGCCTTTGTTTCTTTGTTTGGGTGTTTGTGGCTAACACTGTTTTATTTGTTTGTATTGTTTTGTTTTGTTTTTGGTTAACAAACTTATACATATTTGTCCATCAAATGTTAGAGATATCTTTATTATCAATAACATAGTAAAAACTATATAATTATATAGACAGGACTCGTCACAATATTTCGCTGCAAACTCATATTTTGGACAGTGCTGAAGTCATGGTCTAGCACCTCAAATGTAATTGATACTAAAACACCCACCGATGCTTTCAAAGTGAATAACGTAAATATAGATCAATACATGGAAAAATGCAGGGTTTTCAATGTATAATCAATGCGTTTTTCTATTTTTATGTTTGTCTCTTCATCTACATGTTTGTTTACCCGTCTATCTTCTCTACCTATCGATTTGTCTGCCGGCCATATACCTGTGTCTGCCTGCCTAGATCTATCTGTACAATTCATAAGCCCATCGTTTACAACCCGACCAGATTATCCCACTGCACACTGATTAGATAGTCAACTTGGCAAGTCATATTGATATGGACACAACTTGTCATTATCTTCTAAGAGTTATGCAGGGGAAAAAAATCACATTTCAATGTTTTTTTTTTTTTTTTTAGTTTTTGTAATTAGTTTGGCATATGGTTCTATTTTGGACAGTTTAATTAATTGGTTTTCACTTCCTCTGTGTTTTATTCCCAACCTGTGTATGTTCATATCTTTGTGATATTTAAACAAATATTACCAATGTTGACTACGATTTTAGACTTATGTTGACACGTCTTGCCTGTTCATTTTTTTTAATTATCATATTTTGACCCATTTGTTCGTTTTTCATATCGTTCCCGTGCACCCGTGGCATTTTCCTGAACTTCTTTGTGATATTCTCTTGAGCAACCCGCATATTCGATGATGACAATCATCTGGCTACCGAAGTCATATTGTTTATGTCTTATTCATTTATCTGTCTATATGTGTCTTTCTGTCACATCGTCACGACATGTTATTTTACCAGCATTTCTAACCAAATCGTGTACTTCGGGGAGAATGGAGACCATCTGTCAGAAAGAAACCGCTATTGTCTTAATACAATGCATGAACAATTTAAGTGCGAATGAGCACAGCTGCTACTGATGACATAAACATCACCCTGGTGTAACGGTATAAATTGTCACATAATTTTTGTTAGTCTATAACAAAATAGGAAACAGATGTGAGAAGAGTAATTATAAAGCTGTCAGAATGTAATGGCATCGACAGATGTCAGAACACAAAATGAGGTGTCTCCGGTACAAGTGCAACATCAGGTTACAACAACAATGAGTAATTTGAATATGCATGATCGAATATATGGCCACGAACAACAGACTTCCACTTTCTTCTATCCTGGGCACTTCTCACTACATCTTTCCACTGTAGCCCTCCTATCTTCAAATCATCATCCATGAGTCTTCTCCAAGTTGTTCGTGGGCTACCCATATTTCTCTGTCCCTGTGGATTCCCTTGAAATGCATGCCTTGCATTGCTGCTGCATGGCCTCCTGAGAGTGTGTCCTATCCACCTCCATCTTCGTTGACCTATGTCTATGTCTGTTGGTTTCTGTCCTGTCCTTTCCTAGAGAACCACGTTTTGAATAGTATCTGGCCATCTTATACGCAGGATCTTCCTCAGGCAATCATTTATAAAACTGTGTAATTTGTTGGTCCAAGTCTGAGTTAAGCTCCAAGTTTTCTTCAAAGGTATCGTTCAGACTTATTCACATGACAAGGAGGCGACTTTACCTAAATGTAGTTTTTGAACACTATTTTGTAAATAACTCTAGCAATTTCAAACAATTTACTCCTGCCTTTACTGTGCAGGGAAAAATATTAAATATGCATACGACACTTATTTGTCTTTGTAATTTAAAAAAAAAAAATCATTTCTTTTAATGAGAGAGAATTTCAAATATACGGAACAAAGAATGTAAATTCAAATGATTTGACGTTTGGAACTGTTTGACTATTAGATTTGCATAATTGCTGAGATCTCACAGCTTATTTCCCCCTCCCCCCCCCCTCCAACTCATCCCCGGCCTTAAATCATCCCCTCCCGTGATTTTGCCTATTTCTGAACTGATCTGCATGTCCTACGCTTGATTGGGAATGATGCGGGCATTTGCTTGTAGTGGTTCTTAGACAAACCTATAATATACATCATCGGGGAACTATTTTGATTATACAATTCTTTGCCGATGTAAGTAGACAGTAACGTAGGTTCTTGAATGTGCATGTGAAATCCCTTTGTTTGTTTGTTTGTTTTTTGTTTTTGTTTGTTTGTTTGTTTTGTCTGTTTTTTTTTTCTATTTACAATTATTTTTAATCAAATATATTTTGTGTGTGTGTGTTTTCAGCTTATGTGTCTCAGTAGCCTCCTCAAGGGCAATTCCTTCAAGAACAGTGCACTTTGTTTTAGATAATATTATGCATCTAATAGAAGGCACATGTTAAATCTTTTGCAGTCTTCCACAGCCTATGTCCCCCAGCAAGCGTGGATACAAAACAATTCTGTGCGAAATAACATCACCTTTGGCCGTGATTTCGACTCCAAGTTGTACAACAGAGTGATGGACGCATGCGCACTGAGAGCAGATCTGGACATTCTTCCCGCAGGTGACCTGACTGAGATTGGCGAGAAGGTTTGTTCAAAGAGAATTAATATAGTTCTCTTTGGTTTGTTCTCAGTCTCTTTGCACTCATGTCTGTGGTCATCCACACACCTACAAACATCTATACAAATATTCCTAAGGACACGTAAATTTAGGTACAAAATCTGAGTGCCTGTCTCAGTCTCAACTGGTAACAAAATGTGAACAAAATGTGTGTATCTCTTAATTCTTGATCACTCTTACTATACTGTAGTACATGAACTCTTCCCCCCGCTCCTTCCCCTTCCAAAACCAAAAACCTAGGCCCTTTTCTTTCTTTCACCCCCCCCCCCGATTTTTCACTGTCTAGAGGTATTTTTTTCTGGGGGGGGGGGGGCGGGGGCGAGGTATTTTCATCATCTGGTCATTAAAGTCCCAATGATCTGTTCCTGCTAAGTAGTCTTGACTGTATAACTAAATGCTCCATATTGATTGAATAAACCCTGTGTCTCATCCTAACATTTACCTAACCCTAATCAAATCCTAATCCTATATCTAACTTTTAATTTAAACCTTATGAAAGTCTTCGGGTGTGGGACACTTAGATCTAGAATCTACAAGGTTTTTCGAATCAATCAAATGATGCAATTTGATTGGTCGAAAAAGAAAACCTAACAGCAATAAACCACTAAGTCACAGTAGTCAGTGAATTTCTTTTTGAATCTCAGATCTGTAAGTGTATGGAAACTAGGCCTACTATATTCACTTCCATACCATTATAAGGACGAGAATGCCGATCACCACAATGCTATTTGAGGGAAAAGAAGAGAAAAAGTAGGCCACCGCAATTGTTTCCCTATCTTATCAATAGCTAATATTTTCTAATCTCATTTCACATAACCTCACTCTCTCAGATCTTATTACGTCAACGAACAGATAGGAGCTTACGTCATAAATCTTGTCAAATATCATTTTGTCATCATTTTCATTTCCTCCCACCCTATTTTCACTAAACTTTGTATCGTAACAAGTCAAAGACGTGTTTTCCCTGGAATCAACTCTTATCCATTCTAGAATAGCACATCTTTGTCGTTCACGTTGCATTGGTAATCTCCCCCCCCCCCCCCCTTCCGGAGAAATGAAACATCCACGAAGAATAAAGGCAAATCGAGGACATAAACAGTCTTGAATGGAGACAAGCTATTTCCAGGGAAACGAAAGTTTATGAAAATGAGAGACAAAGAAGCCAAATAGAATCGCAATGAAGGCTTGAAGCAATTCTACAGAATACTCCATAGAGTTTTCGGGATGCCACTTTCTGTGTGCATTCGATTTTGCGTAGGGTCCCATGGGACGGGATGCAGATAAGCTAGGAGCTAGGCTGGACTTTATTGGTCGCGATTGTCGACCTTACAAACATACCTACATGTACATACATGCATCTCACTGACTCACTTCATTCAATCATACTGAATCATACCCTCTGACAGGGCATCAATATATCCGGTGGACAGAAGCAGCGTGTAGCTCTGGCACGGGCTGTGTACAGCCAGGCAGATATCTACTTGTTTGATGATCCTCTCAGCGCTGTAGACAGCCATGTGGGACAACACATTTTCAAACGTGTCATGAGTCGATCAGGACTTCTTAAGGATAAGGTAAAGAAGACAGGATTGTGCATGATGTACTGACTTAGCTTAAAATGCAAGTACATGTATTATCCTACTGCGGCACTTTTTTTTTTTTATGCCGACGATTGAAACAATCTGTATTCTATACTGGCGCCCGAGTGACAATTACCTCATTTGGGTGTCATTCCCTGCTCCTACAATGCCTGACTTATTGAAGTGACAATGCAGTACATCATAGTGATTTCTCTGCCAAATAAATTGGAGTTTGGTGTAAGCTTTTGAAAACTGAAGTCATAAAACCATTTTTTCCCTCCACGAATCAAAAATTAATGCTTTGTTCGACCTTGTCCTGTGAGCGAGAATTTCAAGCCAAACATTATAAACGTCACAAGTTCGATTTCAATTGCCCCGTTGTCAACATAATTTGCAATCCCGCGTTCTGATAAAATCCACTTAAGAGCGTTGAACTTTAAACTCAGTCCTCACTAATAAATTTATGTGTTCTGCACAGTATGGCTGATCAGTATGAATGTATCCCCAGACTCGAATTCTGGTAACTCACGGTCTCCATTGGCTGTCAGAGATGGATTTTGTTGTTGTTCTGCAAAACGGGATCATTTCCGAGTCAGGAAGCTTTGACGAGCTCAACAGTCGCGATGGGGCTTTCGCCAAATATTTGTCCTCATACTTAACAGAAATCTGGCCCCTCAGTGCAACATCATCTGACGCCTTAGAGAGCGATGGTGAGGGTTTACAGTTATTATAATTAATCTATGTAATAGTGATTTATTAATGCTTTTATTGTTGGTTTGTTTGTTTGTTTATTAAGTCATTCATGTATTTGATCACTCATTCATTTATGTATTTATTTATTATTCTTCATTCATCCTTTTTATTTTCCTTCTTTGTTAATACGTTCACTAGCTTCATTTTTCATTCGTTCATTCTTCACTCATTCATTTATTTTGTTCACATGTATTTGTTTAGTTATTTATTGTTTTATTCTTTGGTGCAACATCATCCTCATCACCACCATCATCGTTATCATCATCGTCACCATTGCTGTTATAAAATAGAAAAAGACTGTCCAACCGGCAACTAACAAAACAATTTTGAAAAAATTTTTTAAAAAGCAAATAACACTTATAAATTTCTTCTTCTTGATATTGCTGTTATTATGACCATTTTGGTCTTCAACAGGCCATACATTATTGTGATTGTGATGATGAACATCACTGTTCTCGTTGTTATTATTACTGTTGTTATGATTGTTCTTATAATTATTATCACTACGATCATCAGGGTCTGTAATCACTATCATAATCATCATTAACACCATCATCATAGTCATCATTGCACAATATTTATTGCTATTGTATTGTTATTTGTAACAGCCTTACTACAGCATTCAAGTTATACTATTTTGGTTAAAATACTCATCAGTATCAGCATCTTTCATTATCATAATTAATATATTTTTTTGACGAATTCCCTTTTCTTTCATCGGCAGACGAAGGGTTACGGTCAGAAATCCTGAGGCAACTGACAAATTGGGTGCCGGAATCTGGTGCAAAGGAAACTCAGGCGGAAACTGAGAAACTGACTCCACTGAAGTCATCACGCCGACGAAAGAAGCCTAGGAGACGGTCAAGACCCCTCAGCCTGAGGTAAATCAAATGTCATTATGTCTTCAGGTGTCTGAGCATATATAGATGTTAGCATATAACTTGTGTATAAGCTTACGTATGAAATGCTCTGCACAAAAAATCCCCACGTTTGTTGGCCTACTCATGCAAGTCGTGTTCTTTAGTTGCTTTAAGTGTTGGGGAAAAAAGGATGAACTCCGACTGATGTAGCGAGAGAGACCAGCTAGCCAACAAAACAGACAACCAACTACTTAGCTAACAATCACCCAACAACCAACCAACCAGCCAACTTATCAACAAACCAACCGACCAACCAACCGATCAACCAACCAACCATACAAACCAGCCAACCAATCAACCGACCAACTAATCAACCAACCAACCAACCAACCAACCAACCAACCAACCAACCAACCAACCAACCAACCATCGACTAACCAGCCAGCAACAAACAACATATCAACATTTTCTATCTTTGGCAATACCAGGAATGAGATGTTTTATAGGAGTACTTTTTTTTTTTTTACGTAGGAATTTTATTATCATATATCTCAAGTTTGATAAGAATGCGCGTTCTCTATCGATCCGTTGTCGACGACAGCTCGAATTGTATGTGTGGCACTTCGCAGTCACCTGGGACGCCAACATTGAAATGAACCAGGGCCACTTCGGCCATGGCCGAGTTGATCGCCGGTCTGCATGGTGTTTTTGGAGCTCAGGAGTCGGAAAATGTTGTCCACGACCACTGGCCTAATCCCGCCGACCCTCTTCTGCAGTGCAGTCAGATTCGCTGAGAAAAGGAGATTCTTTGCGTATAGCGGCAAGTTCTCGCCGATGATGTGGTTGCAGAGGCGGATGACTGGTGTGCTATGGCAACTCCTGACCTCTGCCGTCGAGCGATCCTGACCATGAGATGTCCAAGTAGAAGTCCCTGCAGCTTGGCCTGAATGACTTCAATGCCGTCGTCATGTCATCCTCAGAGAGTTCTCTCGTGGTGACCGGTCCCAGTCAAGGAGGGCATCAGTCGGTGTGGTGGAGTGCTCCTCTCGGAGAGCAGTGAGAACATTCGATGGGTAGAGAACGGCTTTCGTCTGATACGAATCTCACCGCAGCAGAAAAGTCGCACCGATCAACTTGTCCTTAACTGTCTTCCGCACATCGCGACCGGTGGGGGTTCAAGGATGCGGGCCAGATAACACGCCCTCAGGACAGATGCGGGCCAAATACTATGCCCAGGACAGGGTTGACAAACATTTGTATTATGTTTTTGGCGCTGTTACGAAGGTGATTTGGCCATGGTGGTTGATACAGGGCTCTCCATGTGAATGACATGAGATAGTTCCAATGGGCAAGATCTGATGACAGAACTGCCATGTTGATCAAGGAAAACAAGGCCATTATTCGAGCGAGCGAGCTACCTCAAAATATGGTCTGAGTCGCATCTGAAACTGATTATCGAAAGGCAGGGACGGTTTCCGGTCGGATCATTCAAGGATAATCTTGGCATTCTCAGGCTATGATTCGAGCTGTCATCGCGTGTCATCTTAAGGCCAAGGTCGGTAGGGAAAGCCAAAAGCCAAATTTTTGAGTTGAACACTGTTTTAATACTAAAAACGTGTGGGAAGTGTGTTCCTCAATATATCCTAGGATAATTTTTCATGTAATATGTGCATGAAAACTTGAAAACAGCCGCCATTTTGGATTTTCCTCTTACTTTTCAACCCAAATTTCTCATAAACTATCATTCACAAAACTACCAAACTTCGCAGAAGCATTTTTTTCATCCAGTATAAAGATTTTATCTGATCATTGTTTGGATATTTTGTAAAATGTATTTATTGCTTTATTGTTTTGTTTTGTTTTGTTTCGAAAATTCCACTATACAATGTATGCACACTAATTTTTCACTTTTTTTTTTTTTAAAGAAGAAAAAATTGCGAAAAAAAAATTCTCGGGTTTTGATTGAAAAAAAAAAAAAAGCAGATAAAATCTTTATCTTACGTCACTGCACACGTCCTGGAAGTTTCAAATAAATCCCATGGGTAGATATTACAAAAATTCTGGTTTTATTAAAATAAAAGCACATTTCAGTAAATTGCAATTTTTAAAAAGTATTTTGAGTGCCAGTATCTTTTACCATGATAACGTTTGTCCATGGTGATTATTTCCACCAGAATCCACCAAGAGCACAGCCAGAATCCTCCTCCTGTTCTTCCAGTTATCTCTTCCCTCTGGCTCTTGCATTCTTCCTGACAATCTGCCTCTAAGTTTGTTTTTCTAACACTAACAACATGAAGACACTTAGAACAACATAACATTCAGCACAGTATACTTTACAAGTGGAAACGGCCTTTGAACGGCATTACTTGCACACATCGAACCAGTAAAGACAGTTAGCCTTCGCTCGCTAGCCAATGCACGGCCTACGAGCACACAAACCATAACGTGATCAGTCCTTATATGGAAGTACAGTGCAACCTCCCAATTGCGACATCACTCGGGACCGAAAATTAACGTCGTTAAACAGAGGTGTCGTTGTT
>JBCAUA010108996.1:0-10067 GCA_038406235.1 Peronia verruculata
AGATAGATAGATAGATAGATAGATAGATAGATAGATAGATAGATAGATAGATAGATAAGATAAGATAAGATAAGATAGATAAGATAGAGAGAGAGAGATGAATGAATGGATCAGTGGATGTATTGGTGGACAGACCTGACCGACGGATAGATGGATGGATGTATGACTGAATGAATAGACGGATGAGTGGATGGATGGATGAATGGATAGATGGATGAATGAATTGAGCTATCCAATTGCATGCTGTAATTCTATATGGACGACCAGCTGGGCATTTCGTTTTATAACTGAAACATTCTACTCCTACATGGAATAGTTTTTTTGTTTGTTTGTTTGTTTGTTTGTTTGTTTTTTCTTTATTATTATCTAGCCTCAACGTGTGATATATTCTTTCTCTCAAAACTGCAATAACACCAATTCGAGGTGTCATATTTCGTCAAAAATTGTTTGTTTCATTTCAATGAGCTTGTAATATATTCAGTTTTATTCATGAATCACACGCGATTGGCCCTGTCTTGTATTTTATCTAAAGCCCCATGGATCTTTCATGTTCTGTAATATGAGATATTGTATTTGTGAAAAAGTAGGCCTATATTTGTTATAATTATTATTATTTTGAGTTCTCCAACCTATACCTGTTGTATAGAGTTCTTTTGACATTTGAGGCAATATAGTCTTGATCTTGCACATCGGTAAATGCCTGATAGCCTGAGATATAGTGTCAGCAATGGTAACACTACTACATGCCGTGGTTCCAATCGTAATGGAAATTTGACCATCACAATCAAGTTTTAGATTTCTGTGTTATTTGTTTTTCTTGAATTGTTTTGCTAGTTGCCAGTCTTACAGTTCTGTTATATTTTTATAAAGTGATTATAGTTGTGGTGTTTATCTAAGCATTATTATTTCTAGCTACAGTCTTAGTGGGTAACTATAATATTTGTCGAAGTAGCGAGGTGCGTATAGTAGTGGTAGTGGGCGTAGTGGTGTTGATAGAAGTAGAGGTAGTAGCAATAGTAGTGGTAGTAGTCGTACTAGAAGTAGTCATCATAGGAACAGTAGTGATAGTAGTAGAAGTGACATTAGCAGTAGAAGCAGTAGTAGTTTTGTAGTAGTAGCATTAAAAAAAAGGTAATAGCGGTAATAGTGAATGCAGCAGTAGTAGTAGTCATAGAAGTAGCTGTAGTAGTAGTCATAATAGTAGTAGTAGTAGTAGCAGTAGTTCTATTGACAATAGTTGTTGTTTTGTCAGTATTATTGTCGTTATTGTTTACCTATAATCTAGATCTATAGTATAAAATTGCAAGAAAACCCACAATAGGCTTATACTGATAGACTCGAAAACTGCTGAACGGATCCATATGAAATTTGGCACACACCATTGTTGAATAGGGATCTGTATTTCTGCGTACAAAAAGCCGAAAAATGCTTATTATCTTTGGCGTTATTTTAAAAATGCGATAATAATTGAATAAAAAAATCGCGAGGCTGCTTGATTCGAAATGTACGTTCGACAGTACGGCGCATTCAGTACACGTTTTCTTTGCGTAACCTTCAGTTCAGTCAACCAAAATATCAACACTGGGGCGCGCAAGCTTTGCCGTGCACTTTGAGGCGCAGAGCTAAAATCTCGCACGGATGACGTGCATAACATTGCTGCATATCGAGCTGTGTATAGATCCTTTCCACGTTCGTGTTTAGTTCCGTGTTTGGATGCGAATTTTTGGTGGGCGGATGGGGAAGCGAAACGTCATAAGTGATTTACTTCCGTATTTGAAATGTAAACAATGGAATGTGGGGCGAACGCTGGAGCGACACGTCATAAGTGATTTACTTCTGTGTTTGAAATGTAAACAATAGAATGGTGGGCGGACGCGGAAGCGAAACGTCATAAGTCAACGATCTATACAACTTACATAAAACCAAAGAAGCTTACTATGCTTGACGTTATTCTTAAAGGCGAGAACTAGCTAGAAAAGCAAACTGACAAGAGTGTTTGATCCCAATTATGCATGCCATAGGATGACGCGTTCAAAACATCAATCCCGTTTTCTTTGAGTAACATTAAGTTTAATCGTCCAAAATACCAACATCGAGTTGCGCTTCCATGCCACATAACTTTGAGTCGCAAACCAGTACCAAATGGACCTACATGTGTTATTAAAATTTTAAAAATCTTTCACGAAGATCTTGGATTCTGTTCTAGTAATGTTAGAAATTGTGATAGAAGTAGCAGATTTTTAGTAATATAGATGGAAGTAGTAGTATCAATTATGAGGTAGCATAGGAGTTTTGGTAGTTTTATAACTTAAAGAAAAGCAACCAGTGAAGCCTGGTAAGTTCTGAACTCAGAACTCCACGGTAGAGTTTGCTCTTCTTAGTGTTGTTTATTTTGTGTTCAACCTTTCCTTCATTTTCTCACTGCTGCTGTGTTCTTTGCCTTATTTATCACACCGGACCGTGTGGGGATTCCACAGATTTATTCGCCATCGCATTCCGCAAGTATGAGGAAAAACCCAGTGAAATATTAACAGTAATTCTTGCAGACTCTTGTATCAGTATTTGACCTCTTCCGGGAAATATGCTTTAGTCGCAGCGTAAATATACCTCTGACATCTGTGCACTCTCTGGACAATATAAAAGCACGTTTTACAAATCTATTCATATTAGTATATAACTTAATCAACGCTGAATCCACCAAAAGAAACTTTAGGCAACCTAGTACTTATAAAGAGAGCAATTTAAGAGGAGTATCTCTCTTTTGATTTGTTCACCGTGTTTGGAATGCATTTTATAATAATCTGTAAAGAATAATGAGCGAATATTTGAGTAAATTTGGCACTTCTAGAGTAAAAACCCATTGCGTCGCTGCACTCTCTTAACATTGCATTTTGTTCACCTTTTTTTTTAGAAAAATTTTATGAGGTGGCGAAAAAAAAAAAAAAAATTATCAGTCCTACATTTCTTCGGAAAAGATGGGAAAATCTCGTTTGAATCGAAGTGCATGATAATATGTTGTTTGCATATCTAAACTGATGCAGTGCTGTTTTTGTGAGTTCACTCAAAGAAATGTAGAATATGTTTTGCGAGGGTAAACACAAAGAGAACCCGTTGAGTGCATTTATATTATGTCAACACGTTGTGCTCGGCATCTCATTGAATTTGTCTCCTCGTCAGTCAAAATGAGTTGTATGTCAATTTTCTACTGAACTCAGTTTCATAATATGAAATTTATATGTGGTTTCAAATCACAGCCGTTTTTGACCATTTTTCGCTATCTTCCGATTATGATACCAAAACTTTTCTTTTTCTGATTAAAGAAGGTTAAATTGTCGTTCTGTGAAAGCTGACGCGAAAAGTAGTTGAAAATGACCCAAAATGGTCGTATATCTTCATTGCCCGGCGCCACGTCCGACTCATTTGCCCTAGTCGCAAGGCATAATATGGTTAAAAAAAAAAAAAAAAGTTTTGAGCTAGCTCGACGGCAGCCAGAGGTCTTGAGATATTCCTAATTGAATAGACAGGCGATGCCCCCTCAACACCGTCTTAAGTCAGAAGTAAAAACTTGATAATTATTCAGCTCACGATTTCCTGACATAAAATCCCCCATAGGGTCAAAGATTTCTTATTTAGAGATGATTGTTCTCTCAGTGGGAAATCGTTGTGCTCAGTCCTATCACTTCCTTTTACCAGAGAGGGATTGAACAAGTAATGCAAAGAGGGAAAAAAATCACTTTTGCGCCCTTTTTTTCACCATGAAAAATTCCACAAAAATTATGATATAAAGAGAATGTTTTCTTCTTATTGTTATAATTTTAACAACGTTTTTGGCGATCAGTCTTTCGAATGGCAAGCAGTAAAAGGATTTTTTCCTCTTTATACTGCTTGCTAAACACCTCTTTAGTCTAGCAAAGGGAAGTAAAATTCCGATCAAAATGATCTCCCCTTACACAAATCCTTTTTATGGAAAGGGCAAATTATCTTCGAAACGATCTCTCATTTCTGCAAAACAAAACCATCTATATGACCACTTCCATCACATTTTACCTGCGATCATACTGTTAGACTGGCAGCGAGACGTTTTCTTTCTTTCTTGTGCTCAGTCTGTTCTCCCTTCCCTTTCTCCTTGCCAGAATTCGGACCTGGTATGATGATAATGAAAACATCCCCCCCCCCCCTCTCCCTCCCCATTTTTTCCCCAATCTGTAGGTATACAACCAAAGAGTTAAAACGTCACAATCCAATTAAAGAATTAATCTGGCCATTGTGTGTAGAGTATTAGCTAACGTGACCCAAACAACATATCAGATGTTATGTTATCGATTACGTGACCCCAGGTTAACAATACCCTGACCTTTTTTTTTTTTTTTTCCAAGCACCTTTCAAAGTTGAGAGATAATTTCAGAATTTCAGTATTATTGACTGGAGGAAATCAGTGACGATAATCTTTGACAAAGCTAAAAAATAATGCAGTCCAACCTGACTTCTATCACAGTCGAGTCCTATATTTTCCGTATATCGGTAACTAGCTAAACTTATTGCCACTATGTTATGTAAAAATGTGAGCCCCCCCCCCTCCTCCCCCAATCTTTTGTAATGACAATACGTTTGATAGTGTCAGTCGTTTCTCGTCTCAAATTGGAACCAGTTTGAAAAAAAAAAAAAAATCTGTCAGTCCCACCCATTTCGAAAACAATGGGGGGCCCCTGATTTCCACAGAAAAGTATAAATATAATTCTGAGTTTCACTATGCAATGATGGAAAAATATACCTTTATTCAATTGGCCCAAAGTGTGAATTTGTAAGGCATCTGCCTCGCTGTCCGGGTGATGAGAAGGCGTATTGTAACCACAAAGCCAAGACACCGCGTACCAAATCCTAAGTTAATCAGTAATCTTGTGTGCTAGCATGCACGGTGATTGAGGTAGAATGTGTTTCTTTCAGAATGTGCGAATAACTAATGAAAGTGCAAACGGTATTCACTTTTAGTGGTCACACCCAAGTTTGAGAAGACTGGAGTTGTCTATTGTATCCCGCGTGTGTGTGTGTGTGTGTGCGTGCGTGTGTGCGTGCGTGTGTGTGTGTGTGTGTTTGTGTGTGTGTGTGTATGTGTGTGTGCGTGTGTGTGTGTGTGAGGAGAAACTTGAAAGTAAGCAGAGTTCAGAGCAGGCTATGTACGACTCAAACTTGAAGACACGGCGAGGAGGCCGACATAGAGACGGCAGGAATGGCCTGGTGTTAATCCGAAAGAGAAGCACAGGACAGCAGAGTCTGGTGATCATTTGTAGCGATCCTGTTCTCCACTGGACAGTAAAAGGATAATAAGGACGATGACGATGATGACTTCTGACTAAAATTCCGAAATCGCACATTATCTAACAAACTCACAGAGCAAAACATGGAGCAATATAATTTAATACCTACTTTAGGGCCATGCTATCACAGTTAATTGTGAAATCTTACTTTGAATCTGTTAAGTTGCTCAGAATATTCAAATAGTCATTGTCAGGATATCACTCATCAGTTAGAGGGCCAAGAAGTGCGAATCCACCTTTCGGCTGAGAGACAGCCGTATCTAGATTTCTGTAGCTGAAAGACAGAAGAAGAACGTTAGCTAACTGTTACTACACAGTGCTGTGAATAGCGCAAAAGAAAGAACTTTTACTACTCACACACTGAGAAGATCAGCCACAGAACTGAAAGACATATGATCACATTCCAGCCTTTAACCGTTGGACAATTAGTACTATGGCTTTCATAATTGGATATCTAGATATTCACAGTTGGGGTATACTTTTTTAACATTTATTCAGAGGCACCACATAAAAAAAGGCATACTAGTAATCAAAGTCTGATTAACAAAATTGATGTACGAATGTGTGTATAGGAATGGAATAGAAATTGTTTCTGCGGTAGTGAAAGTGTCGCTAGCCTTGTTTAAACATTTGTTCAGCAAAAGCACAGAAATGTCGATAATTGTGTCAATTCCCCAAGCAGTGGCTGACAATTAGCACTGCTTTCAACAGGAGAGAACCAACAGAAAGAATTCC
The DNA here is from genome assembly GCA_038406235.1 of Peronia verruculata. Taxonomy (NCBI): domain Eukaryota; kingdom Metazoa; phylum Mollusca; class Gastropoda; order Systellommatophora; family Onchidiidae; genus Peronia; species Peronia verruculata. The sequence continues at coordinate 6,051 of JBCAUA010108996.1, forward strand.
CGCAGATCGCGCCAGTCAAAAACGTAATGCGCTCCGGTATCTATCCAATCCAAATAGATCGAAGCCACTTAAGCTGCCCCTAGCAGTATCGATTCTTCCTTGGCCCAGAATGACCCAGTGGGCTTAAGACAAAATGGGCTCCTCGGGCTCTGGCATTTAATGGCTTACGTCTCCAGGGTCTCCTAAAATATGCCGTTACTGACCTAGTGAGAAACCGCCCTACACAGATTGAAATCCAGCTCAAAGTTTTTGTATTTCCTTTACAGAAAAAGACCTCATGAGCCCGATTATTGTATGCCAAGTTTACTGCTTATTATCCAGTGCGTAGGTGGTAAGAATTAGATCCGTTTTTTCCTCTATCCACCTGAATTTCACAATTCCAGTCTCACTGTTTCCCGAACGAGCCTTTAGAATCACATTATTAAAATTTGTTTGCACGTTTTGGTATCACTGAAAATATTGTATCCTTTGGTATTTGTTGTCTGAATGCATTGCTGTCTCTATGTCATATCATTCCAGGTGATGTAAACATGACGAAGTGATGGTAATTATGCCATTTCTTTTTTTAAAAAATACATATAGGTAAACTTGCCACTTTGATTTATCCAGTAGTGAGACAGTAGATGTAAATCACTGGGGCTGTATTATGATAGATGTATTGTGATATGTGCCAGATCATAAATAATTGGCAGAAATTATTACGGACAAAATCTAGAGATGACCTGGTGTTGCTCACAAAGGGCGGGGAGTATGCTATAGGAGTGAAAAAAAAACCCACTGTATTTTAATCAATGAAATAATAATAATAATAATAGTAATCCGTGAAGCAGGAGAATTGTGCGCAACTGCAAAGCTTTCATAGACTGCTGAAAAAAGAAAAATCTTCTTGTCAGTGATCTTCTTACAGTTGAAGTGTTTGGTACAAAGTTTGTGGAGTAATTACGTCATCAACACTGGCATTCGACAAAGCATTTGCTGTCCAGCTGGCAAGTGTATGTTTGATTTATAGAGAGATATCTCAATTATTCTAACTTCTCATATATCACAAAGCAAAAGGTTACTTTAATACGCTCAGCTAATCAAGTTACAAATAAACAGCATGATTTTAATATTGAAATATACTGATGGACTTTAAAAACGCAACACTTAATAAATAGAATCATTTCAGGTGTTGTGTTTTTAAAGTCCGTCAGTAGAATCATTTTCAAGTGTTGCGTTTTTACAGTCCGCGCCCGCGCCAGTATAGTTTTGCAAAATGTATCAAGAAGATGCAGAGTCCGTGGTACGAAGGTTAGGAGTGTTATCAGCACAGGTGTCCTATCCATCAACACACGTTCAATTTTCTGCGTATTTTAAGCATCGCAAAATAATAATTAAAAAAAAAAAAAAAGACCGTTCTATTTTGGAAGTCTACTCAACAGAGAATAGCTGTGCCCAAGGCCTCACATGAGGGGAAACAGCTTGCTTGGAAGCATAGAATGTAATTAGAACTGTTGCTATATTCGATGAGAAGTCTTGTTATTTACTAGCTGAGGATCTCCCAGAGCTCTTGTTCCTTGATAGTTAAGTTCTGTTCCTTGATAGTTAAAGCACCTTCCTGAGATTTTGTTTCTTGATAGTGAAGTCTTGCTCCATGATCTTTAAGCATTCCTCAGAGTCTTGTTTCTTGATGATTGAGCACCTCCTCTGACACAATAGCAGACAGATGCAATAAGAGTTGTATTCGCCCTGTCTCCGTGATGCCTGCTGTTGCCAGTGGCAGAAAGTGCCCAGCTACACGTAACATTGAGCGGCCAGGACCGCCATGGGGCCAACTGCCAATTACACGGGTGATCTTCTTTCAATGATACTGAGAAATGGGAGCCACATGCCCTGAGGTCAAAATCAAAGTGTGACATTGAGCCTTCATCCAGTTGAATCCCATCACTTTCTTGCATTTTTTTTTCTCGACTATAGAACCTGAGTCATTGAGAGCTGGACAATTTGCTACTATTTATTTTGCTGAATATTTATTTATTTATTTTTTAAGGAGATGGACGTAGATGTGAATACCAAGTAACTAATATATACTATCGATTATAAACCTCACTTAAAAATTAAAGGAGGAAATATGCTCATTGCACAATATGGAAGCTCCCCTACCCAAGTCACGTGGTTGCATCATGCCACGCCAATATGATGTGATTATGTATCTTAATAAAACGAAACAAAATAAACAATGTTATCAAACAACAACTTTCGAGTGCCTCTTGTCTTAAAAGAAAAAAATCAAGTAAGCCACAACAGTTTATTAAGACAATGTGTACCTCTCTGAGTTTGCTAGTGGCCTCAAGTGACATTTGAACAAGTGGTAGAAAGTGTCCAACTAGTCCTATCCACTGGATAATCGTTAATCGCAAATGGGAGATCGCTGTGCTCAGTCGTGTTACTTCCTTTACCAGACAACAGAGGGATTGAACAAGTAGTGTAAAGAGAGGGGGAAATAATCACTATGAAAAATTCCCAGAAAAATATGATGTAAAGAGAATGTTTGCTTCTTGTTGCGATAATTTTTTTCAATTTTTTGGGTGATCAGTCTCTGGAATGACATAAAGTAAAGGAATTTTTTCCCTCTTTACACTGCTTGCTTAACACCACTCGCATCTAGCAAAGGGAAGTAAGAGGACGGTCAAAATGATCTCCCCTGACACGAATCTCTCTTTTGAAAAGGGCAGATAACCTGCGAAACGATCTCCAACTGGAAAATCTCACCAAAGACAGAAAGGCAGAGTGCAAGAGAAAGTATGAATATCTGTGTATAGATGATAATACAGTAAAACAATGCTTTCACAAACAATCCTTTTGATCAGGTTTTACAAGAATCCAATGGCGTGAGATTGGAATTATAAGGACTTAATCTAACAGCTGGCAGACAAAGAGAAGAAAGGAGGAAGGGCAGAAGAATACAAAGAATGAAAAAAAAAAGAGAAAGAAGGATAAAGGAATAGAATAATAATGAATGGAGCTTAAAATTATACACGTTTGTACATGTAGTCATTGATGATAACACTGACAATTGAAAAACGCAACACTTGAAAATGATTCTATACAATATCAAGTGTTGCGTTTCTAAAGTCCGTCAGTAGAATCATTTTCAAGCGTTGCGTTTTTAAAGTCTGTCAGTATAGTTTGACTGAACAGAGCTGACAGATGATGGTTGGTGGTCTCAGCTTTGTGAAGCGGCGAGATCTTCACCCCGTTTACCTATCACGTTGTTTGGTGGACCATTGTCGAGCTGACAACCAGTTCCGTCCATTCTTGTGGCCTCTCTGCCATCTTCATGATTTCATCCAACTCTATGCCTATCCATTCCGGGATGTTTTCCTCTCATCTTTTTCTCTGTTTTTTTCTCTGTCCATCTGCCTCATTTCCCTTCTTCCTTCCGGCATTGTTCCCAGCACAGATGTCTTGGTTAAAAACGCTAGAGATTTTGTCACGTGCACGTATTTGCATCGTTGTACGATGGTCAATTGGTCTACTGTGTAGGGTCCAGATGGCTGGCCAAATTCTGCCTGACATATTGTTTGTTTGTGTTTATATTTTACGGCACACCAGCGAACACGATTACGGCTATATTGTGCCTAGCACGGTGGGATACGCTTACATGTCAAGAAAACCTGATCAATGTATATATATAAAGCATAGTCCCCACATTATTATGGACGATGCGTTAAAAAAAAGAGCTGTAAAAAGCATATCAAAATGTTTATATAAGTTGTATCTCCTGTTTGGAAGTCGAAATAAGTGGAGATGAAAGTGATCTTCAAATACCGAGTGTTTGTCCTAACCTGGCCCACAAACAGCCAGTTCTCCATCAGGGGACTGTACGCTGGTGATGTTGTTTTTCTTAAGCCTTTCAATCCTAAGAGAAAGGATTATCTCGGCTTTTAGAAGCTGCGTATTTTTGCTGAGAAATTTTATGGGTAGAAATTTGGAATTTGGAAATTTTGCCCCCACAGCGGCACTCAGGCCTACTCT
>JBCAUA010109007.1:0-10067 GCA_038406235.1 Peronia verruculata
ACATTTACAGCATTAAAAGATTGCTCAACTCAAAAATGTGGATTTTGGCTTTCACTGCCGACCTTGGCCTTAACAAAGACCCCTCTTGACTATCCAGCCCATTGCACCTGGTCATGTGACTATCAATTACCTCATAGATTCTGTAGAGTTGAAATACATGGGGCACATGTTGCCCAACTTTTCCGTGATGTTGTGTTTCTCCGCCAGTAGGATCAGTTCCTCATCAAACTGCATCCACAAGCGGGGAGACCAGGAGCCCTTCTTGTCATCTCTTCCCCCCTTGTAGCCTGAGACAGGCAAACGGGCATCGTCACTCACCGACAGTAGATGCCGGCCTGTTATGTGGTGATCGCTGCCGAGTCCACTCTGTACATCCAAGCTAGATGGTCCATTCAAGAAACTGGATTGTGCAAACATATTAAAAAAAAAACAAAAAAACATGGATTAGAAATGGCGTGTGAACTATCCGCACTTCATAACGCTCTACAGCGCCATTTCTCTCACATTGTCAACATCCGTCGGAGGGAAGGACCTGTTGTGCTGTTATGTAAGTAGCTGCACTTGTGGAATTATGATTATTACATCTCTAGCACTTGTCAAAAGTTACTTTCAAATAAATGTCCACATTCCTCACTCATCACTATCTGTGCAAGAGCAAAAAAAAAAAAAAAACAGCTACAACAAATTCAACCTTCAGCCATTGTCACACTCCTACAGTAACTGCCCAAGTCATTTTTTTTAGCCAAACTGAGTTCAAGCCATAGATGAATACATCAAGGTTTTTTTTTTACTACACTGCTCTTGAAGAATCATTTCCAACCCTGAATTTCAATAAAACCATTTGAAATAAAACATACATAGTGATATCAAAAAGTTCATGGACTGAGTCTAGAAATACTGGATTTCAAGACAGAACTGCTGTCCAATTATGCCTAGCTTACCTAAATGGTGTGAGGTTTAAGGCCAGTAACAGGGCAATGCACATCAGGCAAACTTTCTTGGCTGGGCTCAGGCCTGCAGGCACTTTCATTGATGCATTCTGCACAAAAAAATACAAAAATGGAAAAAATCTCATTTATCTTATACAGTGCTTTGATCAGGGAATAACTATGGGACATTGCCCGTCTTTACTTTACTGCAATAGTCAGTCGTGACGACCACTCATTTCTTTATTCATTCATTCACTCCATCCTTCCAACTCACTCATTCATTCATTCATACACTCACTCATTCTTCCATTTCTTTATCATTCATTATATTTGCATATTTCAGAAAGGAATGAAAGTATTAATGTTTTGAATCAGAATCTTGTCTTCAGCATTTCTGTCCAGACCAAAATATGAAGCTCTGTCTAAGAGACTGTAAGACATCAGAAAGCCATAAGCCCACCTTCTCAGCACCATCATACCTCTCTCTGCAAATGTTCCACTTGTCTCCTCAGGGTCTCATTTTCCCTCAGCAGCCTTTCGTTCTCATCCCTGCACAGCTGCAATCTCTCTTCCAGGCTGGTTAGATACTGCAACAGCACAAAAATGGCAGTGGAAAGATAGATTCACTGCTTCTTTCATCACACTTAGTACCTAGTAAAGAGTTGGGTCTGATTAAAATGAAGCCCTCTTGACAAAAAAAAAACTGTTGACTTCAACAACGTTGACACTAACAAAAACAAAAAGAAAAAAAAAAAATAACAACAGGACTACTTTCAGGATTTTACTTTTAGCAAATTGACTTTGAGTGAACTGCACTGTACTTGTTTGCTGTTAATGCCAATTTGTGCTAAATAGTAATGGCATGATCTGTCTCGTTCACAGTGGACATAAATGGTACATTTTCCCACCTACAAGAGATCAAATTTTGGATGTGTTTCATACTCTGGCAAGCAATGACGCCGTTAAGAAAGACCTACTGTCACACACAAATGATAAATCATGTAGCATACAACTCTCTATATTGTCTTGGTCCCCTTTATTTTTAATTATTTTATTTTAATAAGATTCTATATTGACAAAATGTCCCACTTCTTTACACATAAAATAGTGAATTGTCCTTCCCTAAATCCAAACTTTTTAAATTAACAAACAAAAACTAGAGAACTTTAAGTGGCTGGATTCGAAATGACAAATCTCACCTCTTTCTTCCTTTTTCTGGACAAACTGGCAGATTCTCGGTTTTTGATGATTCTTTGAGCTCTTTTGAGAGATTTTTCCTGCGAAAAGAAAAAACAGGACACTGACAGAAAATTAAAAAAGTGGAAAAAAAAAAAAAACAAACAAAAGAAACCCAAAGATTTCAGTGTCTTGTCCTTCACGTATTTTCTCATAAGTTCAATTGTTGATGTTGCTGTATAAAAAATTTCATTTAGATTGGTTGAATAATTTTTTTCCTGATACTTTTTTATGGAATCAAGGCTTGCTGACATTCGAAAAGATCTCTGTTGCAAATGACTTAATCTTAGCATTCACAGTGTAATTAATTCCATATTTAGACCGCCATTTTTTCATAACTTCAAAACGTCAGAGGGAAAACATTCTATTTAGATCAATTCTACATGTCTGCTATGAATAAGCTTACAAACTTTGAAGGAACAAATGTGGAAGTTTCTTTTTTAAATGTTAGTGATGATAAAATATATCCATCACTTATTAGTGAAAGCCAAGACAGGTAGTTTGCTGGTGCTGGGTGTTATGGCCAAGGGAATAAGCATTTGCTTCTCGGTAAAAGATGAGTTTGAATTCTACTGGGAAATGGGAACAATTAAAACCTGCTTCATCTGGTGACTAAGGCCTTGTTACCTCTTGGGTAGAGAAGCCAGGCATCTAGCCTTCTTGGACAAAGCTGAACATATTTCAAAGTTCTTGTGCATGGTTTGCCCACATTATACAGAATCTTTGGCAGTTACAGACTGGATGAAGAGTGGGTGGAGATCCTGCTGTCTTGGGAAGTTTCCAAATGCCAGATTCTATCCCCCAAAAAATTCCTTCTTACCTAAGTGGGCACAAACTTAAAGCTGAGATAGTCCTACTACTTTCTTAGAATTGAAACGCTACGTATATATACAATCAAAATATAAAAACAATCGTGCCAACATCTGTGCGACAACATGATATCAGGTGGCTGGCATACACTAGGAGGTGCAATCTTGGTGCAACAAACAAGAGCTTACATCTGTGATGGTGGTGACACCAGAGCCTGTTATGATGGACGATGAGGTGATGATAGGGATAGGCTGGGTGGTGAAAGGCACTTGGCTTGATGTGGTGGTCATCCACTGACCATTACCAGCTGCAGACAAAAACAAAAAGAAAGAAAGAAACTATGAAGGTACCATAAGAAAATACATACACACTGAATAAAAATTATGTGGAAGAAAAAAGAAAAATTAAAACACAAAAAAAGCTAGGCAATAGAATACACATTGAGTGTCTGATATGTGGATGAAATGGCCAACAGGGACGTCAAATTATTTTCATGAAAGCTGGAAAATTTTAGATCATCAGTTACATGAATCTATATGAACTGGCCCAGTCCAGTTATGCATTATGAAGATATTACAATTAAGCTTAACAGTTAACAGCTTAACAATTAAATTAACAGAGCTTTGCCAGTTTCCACTGGAATCTTGGTTGATGAAAGCTTTTCTATTTAAAAAAAAAGTCTTAAGTAGAAAAAAAAAGGGGGGGTAAAGGAAACACCCTGCTCTGAACAGTGCCATCATTACTAGAGTGCTTTCATCATTCATAATTCATATTTGAATATGGCTTCTCTGTCTAGAACTAAAATAGACTGTGCTCAAGAACAATTCCATTCTTGCATCAGTCTTTTCCTCAGTCTTCTCTCAGACATGGCCATATCATTTGCTTTTGTCATGGATGTAGCACTGATGTTCACAAAATAACTCTTGCACATTAGTTTGACTGAATATTATCATGCTTGAGACGATCAGCAGAACAAACTGTGTTTTTTTTAAAATGATATCTGACCCCAAACAATAGCCTTGACCGGCCCTCTCCAACCACATGAATGATGACAATATAGTATTTTCACATTTACTAAGGCATGCTTCAAATTCTAAAAAAAAAAAAAAAGATAATTAAAAAAAATAAAAAATTATCAGCTGGCAACCAGCAAAAAAATAAGCACATCAATGACGATCAGAATGTTGGATTTTTTTTACTAATATTGGTAAATTAACCTTCTGGGGAAAAAGACAAAAAAAAAAAAAAAAGGAAAGATAATGCACCCCCACAGATCATTATGGGGATAGGAGAAAAAAAGAATTCAAGAAACGAGAGAGTTAGTACATATGCATTTCAATGCATATGGCTGACTCAACCCTTTGGTTGGCCATAAAACTCAGGGTCAAAAGTTTCAGGTTTGAATCCTGACTGAATCCTGGTATTTAGTCTTTGAGATGACAATTTTCACGCATTTTCTGATTTGATCCAGGACAAAATGGTTAACCTACTACAGACAGTGAATACTATTGTTATTGCTTAAATAGACAGCCATCTTCTGTGCTTCCCAGAAAGCTGAGGAGAAACATTACAGTCTAAAGTCTTGGCAACTTCCTGACAGTGGTTATCTCACAAATGCATTTGAGTGTCTCCTATCTAGATCTCTCAGGATATTACTAGACTGAAACATTTTGAGCCTGGACCGCACGGAGAGAAACGATATATATATGCTGCCTGGTATTATGTATCGACAAAAAAATTTGATACAAGTAAATAAAGACTTATTATCCATTACTCTCTAGGTGGGCTAATAGTTCTTGATCCCTGTTTTGGCAATGTGGAGAATAGGCTGGTTCTATTTTATGTGTCTGAGCCGCCTCCCCCATTTCTATTTCTATGTCAGGGCAGATAGTTTCAAACCTCAGTTGAGATTAGGTGGAAAGTAATACATGTTTGTATTATTAAATCTCTAGAACGAAAAGAAAAAAAAAAAAAAAAAAAAAAAAAAAAAAGCCACTCAACATAATCCAGTATCCTGGTGAAAACTTGTCACTCACTTGACGGGCTGACAGTTTCTGATCTTGCTTGAGGATATGTGAAGATATGCCAAGTCAAGCCTCAAGTATGAACCAAAAAAAGAACTCACTATAAATAAGTGCCCCAGAGAAAAGTATTCATTCACTTAACTGATTGATCGGACTCTGATTTAGGCCATAAGGATTTATGAGTACTCAAGAAGAAAAAAAAAGCATTAGATACAAACAAGTAAAAACTTTTCACTCACTTGATGGATTGACAGTCTCTGATCCTGGCTTGGGTTGGATCTTGATTTTGCTGTTGACAATAGCGTCAATATTAACGGCTGCAGCTGGTTTGCTGTCATGCCCAGACTGTATGACCACTCCTGGGGGCGGGGAGATGAGGGAGACAGAGGTCTCCTGCTTGATGTTGGGCACCACGATGTAGCTGTGCTGGGACACGGGTGATGAGCTGGGATGTTGCGGGGAGTTGCTGTTGCTGTAGGTGCCAGATGTCTTGGAGACCTCAAAGATTGGCTGGTGGTGTTGCTGTAGTGGCTGGATGTATGGCAGGAGCGACGGTAATGTGGATGGTACCGAGTGGGTCAAGGCCAGCGAGGTCACGCCAGACGATGACGATAATGGTGATGATGAAGCTGAGGATGGTGATGCTGGGGACAAGGCGAGGCTGGGTGAGAGTGGGGAGCAGAGAGGCTCGATGAAATAGTGTTGCTGCGGTGAGAAGGACGGGCTCAGAGGCTCATACTTGGGCTGCTGAAAGCCATGCAAAACTAATGGGCTTGTTTCAGCCTTCAAACTCAGGTCCCCCTGGGCATAGCTGAGGTCTGGGGCAACCTGCTGTTTCAAGGGAATTGCAAGAAGAAGAAAAAAAATTATTAAACCATTGCAGCTTATTGTAAGCTAGAACAAAGGCGAGAGATCAGACAGAGAAGTATCTAAAAAAAAAAAAAAAAACTGATTGCGCATAATTCAGTTGGATCCACAGTGAGAAACAGAACACTGCACAGAGATCACTAACCAAAGAAATAAAAGTTACTGACTGCTAATACTCAAAATTAGACAAAGTGAGAAAAAACTGTCCTACCACACAGATTAAGAAGAAAAGTACACCAACAAAAATAACAAAAACAGTTAACTAACTACTCATATTTCAATGAGAAATAAAGTACCTTACAGAGATCAGAAGGAGAAGTTCATGTATATATTTTAAAAAAAAAAAAAAAGAGGAAACTTTTTGTATCAACTTGTCTTTCAGAAAGACACAGTGTGTAAAAAAAAAAAAAATCTTCTTAGAGATCAAAAGGCAAAGAGATTAAAAAGTACATAGGCTGTCTGGAAAGTAATAAGCAAATAGCCATAACTTTTAGAGTAATCATTATCTTTAAAATCTGTAAATAGTGAGCAACAGGACACATAAAGCAGGTTCTTGTGCCCAGTACTGATAATAATAATGAATCCTGTCTTAAAAAATTCTGTCTTCACTTATGGAGAGAAAAAAAAAATGGTTAAAATGTCCTCCCACGTAGGTCTGAGGGTGTTGCTGCGTTGTTTTGGTCACTCGTGGGTCCTTACTATTTCTGTTTGGTATATACAGGTCCCTATCATCCTTATCTCCTCCTCTGCTTTTCCTTATTCTATCTACACAGAGATGAGCCCTTCGACCTTAATGTCCTATTTCCCCCTCCAGTGCTATGGGTGGAAGATTTCATCACATCCACCCCATAGTCCTGACATGGCTCCATCAGATTATCACCTGTTTGGGCCCCTGAAAAAACCAAAGTGGAGGAAAAAAGTTTGACTCTGATGATGACCTACTGAAGAAATGCGAGATTGGTTCTCATTGCTTGACACAAATTTCTTCAGGGAGATTATTTATTCACTGGCTCAGTGCTAGTCAAAGTGTGACAATCTCTGAGGAGGCTACATTGAAAAGCAGTCAAAAAGTTGCAGTAACTCTTGCGTGAGTTTCAGTTAGATCCAAATAGAAATGTTTACTTAGTGTTAATTTTCTTATTACTTTCCAGACAGCCCTCGTATTTATAATTTCTCGCACACACTTCAGTTTGACACACAAAAGTGTGTCAGTGGGAAAAATACTTCAGAAGGGAAAAGGGGGAAAAAAATTAAATTATTGCAAGTTCTTCATAAAACAACACAGTGAAACATTACATACCTCACACACATGAAAGCGAATTATTGCAACAAGACTTATTTAAGTACGACGTCAGAGGAACACAAGACTTACAGGAGTTATCAATGTGCTGTCAGACATTCTTATCATGCATATGTATGTAACTAGAAAAACCAACACAATTTAACATAAGACTGGTATAAAACACTCAATCCACAAAGCTGGCTCAATTTATGGCAAGATAAGTAAGAAATACTGAATTCAACACAATGGGGACAAATTTATTACACACTGAATTCACAAAGTCAGTCAGGTCAGCGACTACAAAAAGTAAGAAAATTATCAATTAAATGATTTACAAGATTGGTATGAGACACTGAATCCACAAGACAAAGTGACAAAAATTTCTTACAAGATCATATCAGTATGAAACACTGTATTCATGAGAAAAAGTGACAAAATTTATTACAAGATTGGTATGAAACACTGAATCCACATAGCCAGCCCAGTCAGAGAAATTCATCTTTGGCAGAGGGGCATTAATCTGTCACAGTAAAATACGCTGCATATTTCCACACAAAGCCTTGTTGCATTTGTAACATTACACAGATTTCAGCATCACACATTTAAAGTCATCTGTGGTTTTTAACCCTGAAAGTGCCAAGAAAGCTGATCTTGTCAAAGCCTCATGCAAAAGTGTGCTCTTTTGCACTGGAATTCCCCTCTATATAGTAACTTTTGTAGAATCATGGTAGTCGTATCCATTATGATTTTTTTTTTTTAAACATAAATATTTATATCATCTGTTCCAATCCTCCCTTTCTGATTAATATATTGAGAGTTAACTGCTGACCAACACAGTATTTGGATGTTGATGATGACATTCAGATTCCAAACAGTAAACATTTCACTATGATGATCTGCATATCTGATGTCATCAAGATCTCTCCAAAGCTACACCCTTTTTCTCCTATCATCATCAAAATTAAAAAAAAAAAAAAAAGATAGAACTAAACTATTTAGTTGTTATTCTTTCTTCTTCTCACAATATGACTACAAATCATGCTTCTTCTCTTTGCCCTTCACTTCTTCCAAATTCATTGTAGCTCTTTCTGGCAGTCAGCCTTCCTCCATCTGTCAGATCAGTCAGCTGAGGTCTGGGTCTACTCAATGTTTAATTGTAATTCCAAAAATATTGTCCCTCCATCTCTCCTGCTGCCTGAATCTTTTTTACCTCCTTTCTATTGCTTCCTGTACATGTTCTACATTTTCAGCAAAAGCTAACGGTCTCCACAACGGTTTCCACAATGTCCAGTACTGCAAGTTGTCAATCCATGTCTCCTTCTGCCTACCTTTTTTTCCCCTACTTTCTTCTCTTCCTTGTAAATATATTTTTAGCAAATGCCCCTGGATCTTGTTAAATAACCATACCATTTCAATTTTTTTTTCTTCGCACTGGAAAGGTCTTTCTGGAAGCCAGTGCGTTGTCTGATGATTGATGATTCTGCAGACCTGTTTGTGATATGATCCAGGTACAAGATGCCCAAGATGTTCAAGTTCATCTTGTGTGCCTGCATCTCTTTTGGCAGTTTGGCATTCGCCGCCAATTGTACGTTCTAAATCACAATTATCTCACTCTCTAAAAAAAAAAAAAACACAGTGGGGCATAGGAAACCAGAAAGTGACAAAATGAAAAGAGTCACAACAAATTAAAATTCCCAGTTCACTCAGGAAGTTGACTTCTGGCTCTGTACAAGTCAAATGCAAAACTGTATCTTGCCTGAACAAAAGAAAAATCCCCCCTCCCCCTTTTTTTTTAAAAAACAAATAGGAACATATAAACAGAAATAATATGAAATTCCCAATACAGTGTTTTTGCTTTTGTTGTTTATCTTTGGGCTCTCTTAGTCATACAGGCTAAAGCTCACTGCACACACACTGCACACACACACACATGCACACAAAAGATGCACAATAAATTTGTAAAACAAGGCTCTACTAGCAGATGATCTACAGTAAATGTTGATACTGTAGATTTTCTGTTGCATAGGCAAGTGAAAATTTCAGTCTGTCAACACACCTTAATGAGGTGAAAAAATGCAATATGACACATTCCATCAACATATGGTGAAAACCTACTGTAGTGTATGTAAAGTGTATTTTAATTCTGGGGAGTACAAAAAGGGTTTGATAACATTGGCATGGGGGGGGGGTATTCAGAACTCAGATCTACACCACATAATAAGTCATTGTCATTTGTACTGTTGCACAAATACTGGAGCTGAACTTTTCTGCAATGTCACATGTGTATTTTTACAGAGGTGTACAGATGATGAGGCTCAGCACTCATGAAATATATGAGGTCGTTTATTACATAGTGCAGAACAGCGGGGTTCAAAACCTATATAAAGCATGAGATCATTTTTACAAAAAAATTGCAGACGTAATGGAGCTCTGTACTTACACAATGTGCAAGATCATATAAAAACATGCAGTTGCTTAAATGATGGAGCTAAATATTGTTTGAAGATATGATGGAGTTTAGTGTTTATACAATTTAACCAGACATTATATAGTTCATGAAATAATGGAGCTTAACACTTTTGCAAATACTTTGAGAAAACTGAGCTAGCAGCAAACTGCATGCTTATGTTTACCTAGTTTTGATAACTTCCCATATAATGTTTATGCACATCCTTATGTTCCTTTCCACTTGCAAACATACGTAACTCGTGCTAGACTCAATATATACATAGTCATACTCATGCACCATTAAATCCCAACATAAACAAAGTGCAATGTAAGGAGTTACATGTATCTCTATAAATGAGCTGCAGGTAGATAGAAGTGAGTACTTATATAGCGGGGGGGGGGGTGTGTGTGTGTGTGTGTGTGTGTGTGTGTGTGTGTGTGTGTGTGTGTGTGTGTGTGTGTGTGTGTGTG
>JBCAUA010109040.1:0-10065 GCA_038406235.1 Peronia verruculata
GTCTGTCTGTCTGTCTGTCTGTCTGTCTGTCTATCTATCTATCTATCTATCTATCTATCTATTTATCTATCTATCTACCTATCTGTTTGTCTGTCTGTCTTTTTGTCTGTCTGCCTGTCTGTCTGTCTGTCTATCTTTCTGTCGTCTGTCCATCTGTTTATTATTTATCGGTCTGTCCATTTTAACCTATTTATTTTTCTTTCCCGTCGTCTTTTTCTCTGCTACATGTATATATATATATATATCTATTAACGTTCTTTTCACTACATGAGTATTATTACATATATATATACATTTATATATATATAATTGATCATTAAAATCACAAAAGGTATGGTTTACACTTGAGGTATCTAAAGCGAGTCACTCCTGTTGCCAGGAGAGTGAAGCATGAAATTGAATTTGGGTTATATCACTGTTGGAGTGATGAAAAATAGTAACCCAAAAAGGAAAATTTTACAGGACAGACAAAAAGCAGATTTTTTATTGACCAAGAAGGTTTGCACGAACCAAACGTGCTGTAGATGTATGAAAACACCTTTCAAACTAGATTACTACTAAAAAATCACTGTTATATAACCTATATGGCTATGCTGTGGGATGCGAAGTTTCGTTACAATATTTTTGTCGTTATGAAACTACGTAACCAGCAGGCGGAATGGTTGCGAGGTTTCATCAGGACAGAGTTTGTGGGTTGCGAGTTTTCAGGCAGCTCATTTGGTTGGATTTAGGATGGGTCAATTTGTCAAAACAAAAGATATTAGTAACGATATTGTTTTCAAGACCCATTGGTTTGAGTTTGAGCTCCGGCCATTTCGTCAGCTAAATGTTGGAGTGATCGAAAGAGCAATGGTGATTATAAAACACGAAGTGGAAATGGGTTTGGTGACATTATATACTTTCCTTTCAATCTGCAGAGTTTGGCTTTGTATCTTCATACAGATTAGCGATCAGTGCAATTTGTATCAGTATTCTTTGCAGGATTACCATTTAACTCAGAAGTGCAAATGAACAGCTATGTACACGGCTTCTTAATTCATTCCACTGGCCTACCTGCAATAGGTCATAAAACACCTGTCAACATGTGTGAAACTCCTCTTCCCAGGCTGCTCCTTTGTAGATCAGCCTGACTCCGTTACAGCTCAACTTTATCACTTAATATCTCTGGTATTTCTTTATCCAACAATCTAGCTGTCAGCTGTACACGAAAGTTGAGTTTCTCCTGCACTGATTGAAGAAAATATCAAGTTTCTGTGATTATAAGTTATAAAATTTTTCAGTGGCAAAACACTTTTCTCATGTGATTTCTTCATCATTTTTTGCCATTAACTATATGGACTTAATGATCAATTTAAGCCTTCTATCACAGTGAATCTTCTTAATATTAATGTTTTTGTGCAGTGCTGCCTTGTGTGTAATTTTCAAATTAATTACCATTGCCAAAGAATTTATATGAATTTTTGTTTACATTTATCAAGCTAGGAATTAAATGAAATTAATGGGCTGATGTGATAACCACTTTTGAAGACCCATATAACTACATCCCTGAATACTTTGTGGTACACTTTTAATAAGTTTTTTGTTGATTTCACAATAGAACTACATGACAAAGACTTTCCTGTGTTGTTTGCACGAATTGTACCGAGCATATGGAGGAAAAGCACAGACATGAAAGGAAAAAAAGCAAGGTGTCAAGGTAGCGAAATGTGCTGACATAAAAGGTGACGTTCTCATAGTCTTTCAAATCAACACTGCCAAAGACATTAAGACTGTACATTTTCCTGTCATTTGTAAAACTGCAGTGGTAGAATCAGAAGTATGAAGAGAAGGCAGAAAGAGACCACAGCTTCTGGGCCAAAGAAGACCACAAATACCTATACATAGAAACATTAAACTATGGATATGGCAATAGTCACAAAGGACCAGTTCGACAAATTGAATGAAGCTCTTGAAATAGTTCACGTTAACTTTGACACTGTAAGTCCGTCTCACAAGATGAAATAGCATCATCAGAAATTGCAATTCATGCATATATATATCTTTGTACTGAAAGTTTTCTGCTAGCAAAGTAATTCCGAAACAATACATTGTGGGACGTCATTGCTTTTTTTTCAAAAAGACAATATGGTTTTGGTTTAGCTTTGCTTGAAGAGCAAGGAGATGAATTCATCCCCTCAACAGTGTCAAAATTGGAGAAAAGAGAAATTTGCAATGACAAAGATCAGATAAGGGTCATTATGTCTTCCCATGTTGCAAACATTCCCTGAACTTTCTGAGTGTGTAATAGTATGAAGAAGGCGCAAAGCCTTGTGAACATTACCAGTATAACTACAGCAAACTTTCTTCTTTCTTCATATTTATGCATGATGTATAGTGGTTTATAATAATACTAGAAGAGAGCTCACGGTCTCTGTGGGAGATTTTGTTTTTAATATAGCCCTGCGCCTTAACGTGTATGACAAGCATGCGCACCACTGTGTTGATATTTTAGTTCATTAAACTGAATCTTACTTAAAGAAAACATATTTTGAACGCGTGTACAATCGAACGTACAATTCCGATCAAGCACTTATGCATATGAAGAACATCTTTCAACTTTCCCGCTAATCAGCCTAATGAGTCTGCATTCCTCGAGCTATCAAAATAAACGCAATCAAAACCTGTTGATGGATTTCGGCATGTCTATAATCACCAGAATATAAAATCTTAACTGACATTGCACATTGATTCATTATGCAAACTGGTCACAGCTGGTCACTGAAGGTTTTGCTTAGCCAAAACATTGATTATCATCGCCAACAAACACATTTGCTTCATCAACACATTCCAACCGAAATTTATGCTTTTCCAGGTCACCATGACCTAATCTACAGCCCACCTTTAAGACCAATAGACAACCCCTGGTTTTATTCTGCATTCTTCTGGGCTAAATAACAACAACATATATATTTCTTTTTTTGACTTGGGCAAGTCCACTGAGTCATGCCAAGTCAGTAGTTTTCAGCAAGAGTCTTTCTACTTTCTGCTTAACATTATGTTGTGTCGCTGTATTATTAAAAAAAGGTCTCTATATACATAAACTAATCTTTGCACTCTGTATCTCTATGTCAATCTAAACTTCGTGAGTATTACGCTCCTCCGAGGTGTCATACCGTTGCTAGCCTGGTATGAAAATACCTTTTAAAGAGAAGCAGACATATATAGTTATTATAATAACAATGATCCGTCTCAGTGTTAGCGAGATTGCCCTAGTTTTCTCAGATTTCGTGTTCCGTTTTATTTCAAATCAATCTCCACTGTTGACTCAGCCATTTTATCTTCCTGTTTCGTATTTGATGGCACGTTTATCTTGAGCAGTAAGGATTTTCAGTGGGCTGGATCCCAGTTTGCTTTGTTGTCTAACCTTCACTGATAGATACCTACATATATACTTAAAGAGGACCCAAAGCTTCCGGGGGGTATATATATATATATTTTTTAAACTTACAAGTAGCCCTGCGAGCTAAAGTGTATGGTAAAGCGTGCGCACCTCGATGTTGATATTTTGGTTGACTGAACTGAATGTTCAAGAGGGATGTTAAACAAAACAATCTGATATATTTTAAAGGTTCTGTAAGCAAGATTTTGATATTTTCGCCTTAAAGTCAGGGCAGAATTCAATGCACGCAAGTGAGAGAGAGAGAAAGAGAGAGAGAGACAGAGGGAGAACAAAAGAAAAAGAGAGAGTTCTGTGCTTCGCATTTTTGTCACACTGAAGTAAATCACTTGTAAAGGTGTCGACATTGATTAAAAAGACAAGGCCATATACAGATCAATGGAATGAGTTGTGTAATCTGCATCTAGATCGATCTAGCCTAGATCTCGAACAGCAGAAAGTGGAGGTAAGAAAATGTATGAAAAATAAATCTATGTTAATTACAACAACTTATTGAGGAGCAATTTTTCGTCCCGGTAATGATCGTTATGAGGACTCGTCGGTGATCCAGATTTCTGAATTCCACTGTGGAGAAATTGGTTTCTAACATAATTTGTTCTCTCTGCTTTTCCTCTGAATATTTTTTCCTAGTCTGGTCTTTGTCCATTAGTCCAAGAATAAGCACATAAATCCATCCATCCATCCATCCATCCATTCACACACACACACACATACCACACACAAACATTTAGGCACACACACAGGGACTTCGTATCCGCGAAGTTATGGTGCTGATCTTTCATTGAAAAAAAAAAAAGAAAATACTGGGTTCTGATACTGTACTTACATGGCATTTTCTACCGTCCTCCATGGAGAATTTCCCCACAGCCCGCTGTCTTAGGGAACAGTAGGTAAGATCAAGCACCTATCTTCTGGAATGGAGGTGAAAAACTCGAGTGTGCTTGCAAAGGATAGGCCTAATAGGCCGCCGTTCAGGCAAAAAAAAAAAAAAAAGGAACGAATTCTTACTAAAATGTATTTGTCACACACCCTTCTAATATGTTTATATAAAGATATTTATACTTTTATGACTTAGAGATGTAACGGCGTAAAACTCCTACAAACAGCAAACCAACAACAAAAACTACGACACACACACACAAATACATGCACACACTTATACGCACATGTATATTAAAATGCATTGAATTCAATATTAATCCTTTGTTGGCGATAATTTAAAAGCTGAACAAGTTGTAATCGTTAATGTAAAAAAAAAAAAAAAAATAATAAAATAATAAATGAATGAATAAATAAAAAGTCTAGTCTTGATCTCCTTGTAATAAAACTGTCCTAGAGACATGAAATCGTTATCGATCAACGTTCTTAAACCGATTTCCAAGATACCAATTATGGTGGTTTGGTAGTTGTTTTTTCTTATACTTTCTAATCCTAAGTAGTTGGGATGATCTCGACCTTAATTAGCTGCCCGTTTTTGCTGGGAGTTTTTATAGGCAGAAATTGATAATGTGGGAAATTTTGCCCCACAGCAGCACGCTGCCTACTCTTCCTCGATTTTGAACTGCCAAGGGTTCTTTAACGTGCGTAACCTATCGTTCGTTCGTTATGTGAGTTGGGCCTTTCAACCTGTTGCGGTTATCTCGGCCTTTACTGGATCATATGTCAGGCCGTGTCAAAGTTGTCAGTCCCTTTATGTTGTGTTGGTGCTGTCCTCTTTCCTCTTCGACTGGACTCTGTTTTGTTGCAGGCCGTTCTTTCTCTTGATGGCTGGCAAAGCCCAAGCTTGTTCTTACTTACGTACCAAAACATAATTAATATTCCAAACAATAAAAGCTGGGCTCTTGGCCTTTAATTTTTAACTCCAAACAGTAGTCCGTCTTTCCCTGATCTAGAGCATGGATCCAAAATAAAGTAAAAGAAAATAAAGTAAGAGAACATTATTAACATAAGGGCCTGTGCCCTATATGTAATGTCGATGAGTGACGAAGTGGCTTTCCGCCCTTACGTCGGATTCTTTATGGCACAGGTACACACACATTCATTTCTCCATGTAATCGGCGCATTGTCAGGTCTTACTCTGGGATTTTACCCCTGCCTGGTCATGACTGTTCATGTGCGCACCTGCGGGCTCAGGTGGGAAGAGAAATTAAAGGACATAATTACAAGCGGGCAGGTTGCCACACTGGACTTCCCCCTAGAGGGCGTGGCTGAGGACTTACGGATGTTTCCTGCCTCTCCTACCCTCTTAAACATAAAGCAGATTTGGTCCGAGGGTCACAGCCAGTGTCGGTCGTCGGATTGCATGAGGAAGGGATGGCTTTTCCCCCGCCATGGTTCCATACCGCTCGGCTTTGCTGATACTCTTCTCGGGCTCAGACTGGAAAAGTCAACGTTATTACAAAACAAAAACCTCCTGGCCCGCTGCTGCTCACGCCGATTTTTAAACTCGCTGACTCACATTCATACCATAAAGATCAATTATAAGGGGTGGGATTAGTCTGACCCCCCTACTTGGGCGGTGTGAGGCTAGGGAGACGAATATGGGTATACCCCACCCCTAGCTCAGCTCCCGAGTCCCCCATCTCTTTCGGAGGGTCTAGTCTGGTTCCGGCGGACTTATTAAAATGTAACATTAATTTAAGAGGTAAAAGAGATTATATATCATATTATTAACATGCATATATACATAAATTGTAAGTATGTACAGTTGACACCATTATTAAAAATTGTCGCATGTATATAGGTTAAAATTTGGAGTGCGGCTTTATTCACTGGGCCTCTAATCACAGTGTCGTTTATAATAATACTAATATAAATAATGTACATGAAACATACTGGGCCAAATATCAAAGTGGTAATTTGTATAAGAAGCCGGCCCTGGTTATTCTAAGTCGCCAGGGCAGGCCATCTCTTATATATAATGCCATCAAAAGTCGCGGGGAGGCCGCTACTTGCAAACTCTCCCCGCAACTTACTCCGAGCAGTGGCATACTGGGGGCATTCCAGGACCATGTGTTCCGCTGTATTGCGTACTTCACATAATTGACAGATATGATTTTCGCTAGTAACTGCGGGTGCCCCCAGTCTCCACCTGATAAGTTTCTGATTAATAGTAGTTTTTAAGTTCACTTTGATTTGAAGTTGGCGTTTCACCGAGGATAGTATTTTCTAATGTGTTGATTCTTATCTTTGCCCTCCCACCTTCCCTGCCATGCTTCATCAATCCTTTGCCTAATCAAACTTTTAACTTCTCCTACCCTAACCCGATTACTAAGTCTGTGTGTATATGTGTAGTTGCTTGTTTGGCCAATCTATCTGCCATTTCGTTTCCTACGATTCCAATGTGTGCGGGAATCCAAATTAGGTTAAGTGTCCTACCTTGATTGTTTAATGTTGTGTTCTTAACTACGAGTACTATTTCACTAACTATATCCTCTCGCTCGGTTTTCTTTTTACTATTTATACTCTGGATACTAGCGAGCGAGTCGGTGAATATGGTGAGGTCCCTATATGTAGTCTGTTCAAATGTTGTTATGGCAGTTTTGATGGCCACTAATTCGGCTGTACATATTGATGTGTTGTTGTTCAGTCTGTATTCCTGTTTTACGTTGAGTGTTGGAAAATAGATACCTATTCCTATTTTTCCCGTTTTGGTTCTAGATCCGTCGGTGAAACAAGTTATAGAGATCTTACGGTTTTCTTCGATAAGTTCTATTGCTTCAAATTTTATACTTTGATTTTCCTTTTTGTTGTCTATACTGAGGAGTTTTAGATTGCAAGGCACGCTCTTTCGTTCCCATGGTGGAATTGTATCTAAGTGTTGTGTTTTAATATATTGGTAGTTTTCTTTTAAGATTTTCTTTAGCTCCTCCCCCGTTTTCCACATAAGTGGGTTGGTGTAGGGGAGTCTATTACTAATGTTGTTGTGTATTACCTCATAGGCCGGGTGATTCTCGTCCCAAAGCGCCTTGGAACTATAATTTAATGCTAATTGTTTCCGCCTAAGTTCCAAGGGTACTATTCCTGCCAGCGTCTCTAGGCCCTCAGTATTACTATTTCTACTTGCTCTTAAAATGTGTCTGAGGGCTTGATTTTGGATCCTATCTAGTTTAATTAGTGCTGAGTCGCTGGCCCCCCCGTAAACAATTGACCCGTAATTTATCTTACCTATTACAAATGCCTTATATGCCATGAGCAGGCATTTGGTACTAATACCCCATCCCGGTCCCTTGAGGTACCTAATCATGTTTGTATGGGCGGTTAGTGTTTGTGTATATCGTGTGATGTGCTGAGTCTAGCTTAATCTGTTATCAAGGATAAGGCCGAGGAAGGAGGTTGCGCTTTCGAATTTAATAGGGGTTTGGTTAATTTTAATTTGGATTTTCTGATGGTAATCTATTTTACCCCTACTGAATACCATTCCTACTGTTTTACTTGCATTAACCTTAAGTCCCCAAGAGTACATCCACTCTAAGATTTTGTCTAATTGTCTTTGGACTGTTAATTGTAAATATTTTAGATTCTTTCCTGAGCTCCACAGGGCAGAGTCGTCAGCGAATTGCGAAATGCTGACGACTGGATCATTTATCGCTTTGCGTAAATCATTTACTAGTATGTTAAATAGGGTGGGGGATAGAACTGCTCCCTGTGGTGTTCCATTTTCTTGGTTGTAAGTTTGGGAAATTTCGTTATTTACTTTAACATGGAATTTTCTATCGCTCAGGAAGTTTTGGATGTACCCGAGGGTCCTGCCGGCTATGCCTAACAATTTAGTTTTGTGTATAATAGCCTCCCTCCAGGCTATGTCAAAGGCTTTAGAGAGGTCCAGGAAGACAGCAAGTGTACGTTGGTTTTTGAGAAATCCAGCGTTTACTTCACTATCTAATTTAACTAATTGGTCCAACCGACTTCTATGATTTCTGAAACCTGATTGGGTAGAACTATATAATTTATTTTTATTTAGGTAATATTTAATCCTTTCATTGACGATAGTTTCTAATATTTTTCCTAAATGTGACGTCAATGAAATCGGTCTGTATGAATTTACATCATGGGGGTCTTTTGTAGGTTTCAGAATGGGGATTACTGTTACTGTCTTCCAGACCTGTGGCATATTTCCTGTGTTCCAAACTTTATTGAATTAATGGAGTCTATGTGAATATGTACTCTAATGGATCACCAGAAACATCCCTTTTAACAACAAATGTATTGTTTTCCGACCATGCCTATTTCACTTTTAAGGGATTGCTGTATATCTTTTTCAAGAAATTCAGAACTGTGAATCTGATTATTTTTTAATTTTCACGTATTTTAGGGTATTCCTATTATTCACACTTTCGTATAAGGGGGTATGGTTTTGGCATTATTGCATAATCAAAGGGAGAACACAATTTATTTTCAGAGTGAAAGACAACACAATCTTCGTTTATGTCACTTCAAGAGAAAATTATTAAAAACCTTTATGTATTGAAAACGAATAAAATCGTCTAAAATAATAACATGCTTACATGCTTCGAACTGGTCATTGTAAATCAGCAATTGTAAAAATATAATTACTCTAAATTGCATAGGTGGGGCACCCATATATTTGTGGCAGCTATTTCACTACCGAAAGGGAAATGAAAATCCACCGGAACAAGAGGCGATGGAGTGATGCTCAAGAGCGCCCTGATTCGTCAGATACGTCTTCAGAAGAAACTGGACAATTGGCAAACCACAGTACCAGTGGCTTCATCATTGAGCCATCCAACGAGCAACCCCGCTTGTCTTTAGATGAGAAGCGACGCAGGATACTGTTCCCTTCAGCAGGGTCTAAAGATTTGGAAGAACTGGATGACAAATTAGCTCAGTTTATCCACGCTAACTTAAAGAAAATGGAAGTAGAGCCGAATAGCAGTCATAACTTACACCATCTACTTCTACAGTAAAGATACCTACGGCATTAAGAACAACAGCCCACAGCCAGCCACGAAACCAAACGGCAGACAGCAAGAAAGGTCTGAAGGAACAGCTATGCAAAAAACTGAAAAGTGTGTCGGAATTCAAGAAGAATGGCCTTCAAGAAATCTGGAGTTGCCTAAATGGGAGACACAACGAACTGAGGAAAGCAGAGCGGGAAAGAGTAAGGAAGTGAAAGGCACGCCTGAATCGCAAACGATTCCTCAGTAATCCCTTCCAATACGCAAGAAGACTCTTCGAAAATCCAAGATCCGACGAGCTCAGCGACAGGCAGGAAGAATCGGAAGTGTACTTGCGAAAGACATATTGGTATCCACATAGGAAAGAGGCACTGGACACCAATAAAGGACTAATATGGCCTTCCCATCCGATCACAGAGTTCAACAAAGAACCACCTACTCTGCGCGAGATTGGAGAAATAGTCAGTAAGGCCCGGAGCAAATATGTGCCAGGTCCAAACGGCATACTATACCTGGTATATAAGAAATGACCCAAGTTGCTCAGGATATTACACAGGGAGCTGGTCACGCACTGGACCAACGGAAAGATCAGTGATCAGTGGAATAAAACTGAAGGTGTTTATAGACCAAAGGCGAAGAGCTCAGAGGAGATAGGCCCAATCCCTCTGCTGAATGTGGAGGCAAAATATTCTTCTCCGGAATAGCTAATCG
>JBCAUA010109051.1:0-10065 GCA_038406235.1 Peronia verruculata
CTGGTCTTGGAGGCTTTCATTTGATTCTGTTACACTAGTCACAACCTGTTTTTTATTTTATTTTTTTTTATATGGACAAAAAGTGAATTTGAAATCACTAGCATGCCATCGTCGCGACTCACAGTCCATGAATACTCCCCTATTTTGTATAAGTAACTTTTTACTAGATTCTCTCTTCTGCATAACTGGTCATTACATATTTCCCAATGGATAGATCATTAATTAAGTGTTGCTTGTATTCATATATATTGCCAAACATCGTGACAGTTTTGTAGATCGACCTTGTCAGCAGTAACAAACACGCCATCCATACCTTTCTTAGTTCCTCAGCCTGAACGAGTGTCTCTGCCCTGTTTGTAGACCTGCCGTCCGTCATGATGAGGACCACTGGGCAGAGAGCAAATTAATGGTCAATAATTTGTTACACCTCAGTGAAAGAACTAAAGATGACATTAATATCCTTCAATTGGTCGTTTAATAGTTATTGTCTGTCATCTGTTTTTCTTTCTTTTTTTTTTTTTTTATACAGTGGAGAAGGTTTTATTTTCAAAGGCAATATGATGATTTATATGATAATGATGTGTCATAATTACGATAATAATAACAACAATAATAATTATAACAATGGCAATTATTAGAATAATAACAGCAAGACCAACACAATAATAATAATACCATGACAGTTTAACAATGACCATTTATATGGCGTTTCAACTCTAAGCTCGAGACGTTCTCGCCGCTAACTGATTAACCTATTGATAAGTCTATAAGGTCGCCTTGCAAATTTGATGGAAATCAAAGAAATGTGTGCATTTATATTACGACTTTCGCACAACCGAGAGTTTACTTAAGATTTTTTTTTTCTTTCCACACATTTCCCTGATAATCTATCACCAACATAATGCTCTGTCCACTACTTCCACCCATCATGATACATTACATTCACATTGAAGGATTGAAACGGTTTATCTTTGTAAGTTTGCAAAGACTTTCAGAATCTCCTCCCCCCTTGGTTAAGTTTTACAAGTTGTTTATCACATATAGGCTGGCTAGAAAGTCCTAAGACATTGAATGACGATGAAGACGATAATAAAGACGATACTAATGGAGACTTCTAATTAAAAAAAAAAAAAGAAAAGAAAAGAAATTAAGAGCAATTCGTTTGAACAATAAACTCAACCCAGTGAGCAATGTAAATGAAAATAATTTATTATCAATGTCAAGAATCAGAAGACACAAAAATCAAGGTAACCCCATAATACTTGATGTGGGACTTTTCGGCTATTCTGTATTTAGCTACGTTATCGAATAAACAAATAAATAAACAAAAAGCGATAAAATGTCAAGTACCTTGCCACGAGTGAACCTCTTCTAGGAGGCTGAAAGAGGTGTACAGAACGTAACGTGCATTGCCTCCCCAGACTAACCTCTGTGGAACCCGTTACCTTTTGGTGTTCCCGGACGTCGTCCGTAACTCCTGGTGAAGAACGTGTCTTTCATGTACTTCAAAGCTTTCTGCGTGTAGGTCGACCCACCGGTGTAGGGGATAGCTTTGATGGCCGCCACCACACTGGCTGTATCCTCGTATTGATCCAAGTAGAATTGTCTGAAAGAAAAAAAAAAGGGAGGGGGGGCGATAGATTACAGTAATATTTTTATAAATAATAGTAGTAATAATGATAATCATAGTAAACCCTAAAAAATCTTTTTTTTTTTTTTCTGAATAAGGACTATGAGGGGTCAATATGACTTTTTAAAGTCCATGACTCTTAAATTTGTCACAAGCATGAGAGTAAGCACTGGTTTGTATTTAATCCTCTTCTAGAGAAAGAAAGAGAGAGATGAGAGAAAAAAAAGAGAGAGAGAGAGAGAGAGAGCAAAGAATCATGGAAAAGTAAACTTTCAATCAAAACTGGATCGAAGAAACAAAACAAAAACGAATCAAACTTCATACCTTCTAAAATTCTACTGTGTTTCATTTTTTTTTTTTTTTTAATATCAGGTCTTGCCGACATGGAATTAGAGCAAAAATATTAACGAGAAATAGACGCATGTCAACAGAATTGGAAGGAAATACATTTCTCCAGCCATGAACAAAACTACAGATAAATAAGGGTTAATACAACCGGTTGGGTTGTTTTCTGACGGTGACTCAGAGTTGCGAACAAATGACTTTGGCTTTGTGACCATGACCTGAAAATGAATCGCATTTAGCAGATCGAACTGTGGAATTTTAACTATTTTTTTAAACTATGTAAATTGCCTAAAAAAAAAAGTAGGATTAATTATTTGTGGGTAGAAATTAAGGATTTTGAAATTTTGCAGGGTCAGCGGCGTCTCCGGCTGTTTTCATCCGATTTTGAACTGCCAAGGATTCTTTAGCTGCGTAACATATACACCGGGCCTTCGAACCATAATTGACCTTATCCCAGAAGGCTAGACGTCGGGCTTCTCTATCCATTAAGCTAGGGGACGTTAAGTCCACTAAAAAAAAGTGAAAATTTTAGTATTCAAATCCGTCCCATCCAGCGATGGTACAGAGGGAGACTTGAGTTGTTACTTTTGGGGTGTCTCTACTGTCTTTATCATATGGTAGTATCAGACTCTAGTAGTTTGCTTTCCTACCTGTTGTCTCTTCTTGCACTCCCACCACCGTAGTCCATGAGACCAGCCATTCTGGTCCAATTCTCACAAGCCGCCCCCCCCCCACCCTCTTTCTAAGGAGACCTTTGGGGAAAGACATTGGTGAAAAATATCTATCTATCTTGGGGTTCGGTCCCTTTCGGCGTGCCCCAGGGGGCTGTGCCATATCGGGATACTGTGAAAAATATAAGTTTCGACGGTTTTATATACCTGTACACATCATTGCCAAAGGTGACCACGCCCACTTGATACTCGGAGGGCCCCACCACGAGGTGGGAGACGAGGTCGGCAGCAAAGTCTGCCTGTTCTTGAAAGTGAACAACACCCTCGCTGCCTGAGGTGTCCAGCAAAATGGCCATGTCTACTGCACGTTTCTCGCAAGCTGGGGAACCAGAGAGGATTCACTGACATTCAGATCACACCGTTTAAAGCTTTTAAAGTACAAATCATGATTCTCGGAAGATGAGACAGTAGAGAAGATTCTAAATGCAAAAGCAAAAAACGAAACAAAACAAAACAAAATTTCTTTGAATTTTTAAACAATTGCATAAACTATTCTGATCATTTTATATATCGAGAGATCGCAATACGTATAAAGACAGAAAATATATAGATATAACATTTCTTGTAAGCCGAGAACCAGAAAAAAAAAAGAACTAAAATTAATACCTGTAGTCTGGAGGATTACCTACTGAATAAATAATCGCATTCAGCTTACTTCACACGCATTAGTATGTTTTCGACAGAATATGAAAGAGGTGTTCAAACTTAAAGCTGTGGCGTTTGCATGTCCGCGAGCCTTTTTCTATTCTTTTTGAAATTTATTAACCTTCCTATACTAAACACATGATATATAAACAAGAGGTGCAAAACTGGAAATACAATTGTCCAACGTGCAAAATGCCAGAGACTGATATCTCGATATGGCACCGCCAGAAGAGGCGAGCCGAAAGCACTAAAACAACCGACCAACAGGGACAAAAATCATCTTATTCTCCTTATTTGAATCGCTTGAAAAGAACACTTACCAGTTTTAATTAACGGCTGTACTAAGTAGAGAGAGGTGATAATGTCTCTCTTACAAAAGGTAAAATTTAAATATAAGTTCTGTCGATTTCTTCAATATGTATATGGTGATAATGTCCATGAAGTGTCCAGGGTGCTTTTTCTTGAAAACACAGCATGCACAATTTTAAGTATTGACTGATGCAACTTTAGCCCAGAGAACATTAAATTTTCTATAGGTCTAAAAGAACACAAACTGATTTACTGTCACTGTTAGTACAAGACTAAGTACGTTATTGCTGCCATATTAGTGCGTTATTGCTGCCATATCGACAGGTTTACAGTCTCTATAACGATTGCTCTGTTAATTGTTAATTGTGGGTGTCGGTGGCCTAGCAGCTGGGCCGTCGGACTTGGGATCGAAAGTTCCAGGTTCGATCCTGACAGGTCCTGACATTTTGTCCTTGGGAACGATAATTTTTTAACTCATTTACTGAGTCCACCCAGGTTTAAATGGGTACCCGACTACAGACAGTGATATTGTTAGATTGATAAGGATTTAAGCGCCTAACAGGCAGCCGCCTTGTATGCTTCCCAGGGAGCTGAGAACGTCTATGTCTTCTTTGGAACCGCAGGGGTTATAATAGACTTCAAACGCTTAGAGCTTCTGCTCTACGGGGGATAAACGCTATATAAAGACTCTCTATAATTATTATTAATTGCATGAGATCTTTTCTGTTGCAAATCTTAGCTATATATCATTTCTGTTGATGTCAGCTGCCATACGTTTATTCATGGTAACAAATACAAATTATCGTCATTGTCATAATACATGTTTGTTACTTTCAAAAACCACAAAGTTTTAATTGTAAGACACTGATTCTTGAGTTAAATAGTAAAAATCTACTTACGCACATAAGCATCTGAAACAGAAAAATGAAACAAAAAATCAAAAGATGGTGGTCACTGATTTCAATAAATTATTTACTTCATATACATTCTTTCCAAAATTCCGTAAAGTTTCAAAAGTTTTTTTTTTTTTTACTTATTTGTTCGAAATATTTTGATTATTTATTGTGAAATTGGAGAAAAAAGAAAGAAAGGCAAAAAAAAAGGTGTAAACTGAACCCCAAAATTAATGGAATAAACTATTACCTTTGTTCCCTCTATCTTCACAATCCAGAGACCATTGGCACAATCGGACAATCTACTGTGACTAACATCCCATAAACATTTAAAAAAAAAAATACAGTCATAAATCTATATCTCAAATGGATGGATGGATGGATGGATGGATGGATGGATGGATGGATGGATGGATGGATAGATGGATGGATGGATGGATGGATGGATGGGATGAATGAGTGGATGGGTGGATGGATGAGTGGAGAGATGGGTGGATGGATGAATGAATGAATGGATCTGGCCTGTCAATCACAGGGAATGGCCTATAAATTATTGATCCACACATAGCCATCGAAATTTGATTAAATTGGGGCCTTTATCGCCATAGGTGAAAAGTTAGGCTTGATGAGAAAAAAAAAAAGGCCCTTGAAACGTGATCGTTTCTGTTGTAATCGAAATAACATAGCTCGCTTGTTAAACTTTCTTTCATCTGTTAGTGTGTCTGACTGTCTGCTTTCTTTTTATTTGCATGTATGTCTGTTCATTTGTCTGTCTGCCTATTGCCCCCTCCAGCCTGGGATTCCACCTACTTCCTAATCCATCTAATGTACCCATTCGTCTAGACACTATTCCGTCCATCCATTGAGTTGTTCATTTATTGATCCATCTAATCATCCAACCGCCTATTCATTTATTTGTCCATTCTTTTATCCATCCACACATATCCATTCATCCATCCATCCACCAATCCATCCATCCATCTACCCATCCATCCACCATACATCCATCTATTCATGCACCTATCCACCCAACTACTCATCCATTCGTCCATTCATCCATCCATCAATCCATACATACATCCATCGACCTATTCACCCGTCTAGCCATCCATCCATCCATCCATCCATCCATCCATCAACCCAACTGTCTATTATTATGTTTCTGTCCGTCTAACTCTGTGTCTGTCTGTCCATTGTCTGTATTTACCCCTATCTACCTCTCTGTTTACCTGTCTTATTCATCAGTCTGACCATCTCTTTGCCCATCAACTTTCTTCCTTTCGAAGAACTATAGAAACCCAGAAAAAAAAAACTTCAGCGCATTTCTCAAACTTGCACTGCTTCACAGCCTTTGCCTTCTAAATCACCTGGTAGAGCCCAACTAACAGAGCCGAGCGCGTCCATCGATTAGTTTGCCACATGATGGTGACTGTGGCATGAAACTGGACACCCGTGCTAAAATTGTAGAATCTGACTTCAGGCTGTCAAGGTGGAAATTAATCATAATAATGAAAAAACGCGGGGGAAAAAGAACTAGAAGTAAAAAATGGGCCATAAAGATTTTCCAGGAGCGGTGACGCACAATATTGTTTCAAGGCTGCAGGTTAGGAGCCTGAAGCTATACCGAAGCAGCTAGCGCCATTTTAAATTCTATTTGGCTCATTTTTTGTATTGATCGCCCCTATCTTACATACTTTTCCTTTCCTTTTTTTGTGTATATGTGCATGTAAAAATCGTGTGTAGACAGTGACTGATATTGTTAAATTGAAAAGGATTTGAGTGCCTAACAGACATCCGCCTTGCATGCTTCCCAGGAAGCTGAGAACGTTTATGAGTGTCTTCTTTGGGTCTGTCGGGGTAATAACAGATTGTAAAGCGCTTAGAGCCTGTACTGTACGGAGATGAGCGCTATATAAATACTCTCTATTATTATTATTATTATTATTATTATTATATTATTATCATTATTATTATTATTACTATTATCATTATTATTATATTAATATTATTATTATTATTTCCCGATTTGGTAAATTAAGATAAAGAAACAACAGCAACAAAACAAATAATAAAATTCTTATATGAATTTTTTTTAAATCTTTTCTTATAAAGAGAATAACGCCTTTGCCCTTTATTATAAGAGTTCTATAATCACTGAAATAGATGACTGAGCTTCACTACCCCACAAGAATAATCATGTACTTGAAAGATAAGAAAAAAAGTCATAATTAAGTCCATGAGAGACATTGGTTATCATTGCTTTGGACACCGGAGTGGCGGATATTATCATGCACACTGTCTAGGATTTTTAGAAAATTCCAGGAAAGGCAGTTGAATAGTTTTTAGATTACTTTGAAAACAGATATAGGGCACACAGCACAGTGAGTGCATTCATATCATCTTAACCAGTGGTCCCGATCCCCAATCTTGTTGCCGCCGCGGACCGTTCAACGTTTGACAATTTTACTTCGACCCGGGGGGGGGGGGCGTAGATAGTATTAAGTGGGTACGTCCGTACGTGTATCTGTACGTTTGTTAGAACATGTTATATCTCGAATAAAAAAAATATAGATTTCTGTCGCCGTGATTCGCGTGACAAGTAGCATAATAATAACAGGAAAATAAAAAAGATCGGTAGACTCAGATAGTAAATAAAATGGAAATAATTAATATTTCTTGTGCCAATTGGCGGTTGGGGACCACTGGTCTTGACGGTCTTAATTTGTAAGTGCCATGTCAGAGATGCTAGTTCGTGGATAGAAAGTTATTAGACAATTACAACGTAGTATAATATATCAGAATATCAATTTCAATATTCATACCAAATTCAATATTCATACATCCCGTGACATACTTTTTTGAAAACTTTCGTAACAGCATTCAACTGTGCTAGACGCATTATAGACGTAACTGTATACTCACGAGCCGTTAAATCCCAACACAAATAAACAACAAACACGTTGTTCAACCGTAGAAATGTCAAGTGGCCGATCTCGTCAGATTCTCTTATTTCATTTTAACCTCAGAATTTCTTGGCTTAAGTCACATTGTCTTTACAATTTGACTGACAGTCATATCTGGAACATGAACAGATATTATGCTGAACCTTTGATGGTTTTTGGGCACTAGTTTCAGTCGATACTTTTAGGGTTAAGCACAGTGGGTAGCAATTTTGTACTGTTTCTCTAGAAAGTGTATCAGTGTAGATTACCTTAACCCTTTGAGCCCTTACTCCCTTCAGCTTAGTGTGAGCCTGAGCTCTTGGCCATTTTAATGTACGCGTGTATTTGATATATACTTTTAAAGCCAACGTAATCGACTGTTGTAGCTGGCCAATAAATACAACGTCTACGTATCTAATAATGCCATATGGTATCGCGTTACTATGCGCTCTACCCTATGAATTTTATTTTCCACCTGTGTACCACTTCGGCAAGGCTTAGGTCATTGTAGTGTACTGTCTTTTCATAAATCGTGAATTTTAATGAGATCTTAGAAAATATCCTGCCATTCCAGATCTTTCTTTGATAGTTTTAGGGTTAAGAACTCAAAGTTTTGATCTGACGGAAGATGCAGGGTCACTGCTTTGTGCAAGGCAGGAACCAGTCCTGTGGTTGACACACAAGAATGAAATATGAGACAAGGAAACAAAGGTGATTAATTGTATCGTACTGTATGAATCCGCTTTTTTTTAAAACCCTGACATTTGTCAATGTGTTGTCTCCCTGTTTTGCTGTTTTGACGGTTGCTATTAGTAACAAAGGCAGCGAAGTAAAGAAGGAAATCAATTCCAACTGGATTCTTTCATACAGCTATTGTACGAATTTGTCAATAAATTTTGCCACCATTGACATTTGATCAATATTGTTGATACAACATGTAGTTTAAGTATTACAACGAGATGTCAATCATAAAATGTGGCGTCGCCTTTACACCAAATTCGCTTAAAGATTACGTTTGTTTTTAGCGTTAGAGATACTTAGAACGATAATTATCATTTCATCCTATCTAATCTATTTATGGTGAGGTGACAGATAATATTTACGATGATGATAACACTCGACAATATTTTTATAGGAGTGTCTATCTGGGCCTTTAGACAAATGAAAAAGTTGCACGACATAGTAAAGGCGAAACAATTTTGTATTGACTCGCACGTAGGAGCATCTGTTCGCAGTTTTTTGGCGGGGAGGGAAGAGGAGGGGGTTTGGCGCACCCCCCCCCCCGCTCCGGCATTCAAATGTTCATACTTGGAGCTAGTATAATTCAGCTAGATTTGCCAAATTTCATAATGTATGCTTATAATGAAGCAAAATGAATCAGCGTTTAGTGTTTTTCTCTTGTTTCGTACTCTCCTCCCAGATTGCCTTGACCACATGGGTTATTATTTACAACTACCCAGAGCATACACGTATCTATTCATAGACTATATACATACAAAAAAAAAATTAAAAATCTGAAATGACTACCAACCGAAATGTGCTAAATAAATACAAGTATATTATAATGAGAGAATCTGAAAAAAAACACTTCATGAAAAAGTGACTTTACATCCAGGGGTGAAATTTTTTTTTTTTTTTTTAAGTAATAGCTATGGATTTACTATTTCTCATAATAATTCTATACAAATGCACAAAATAGGAAGTAATCGGGAGGGGGGGGGGGGAAAACGTGTCCCAATAGCAAGGAAGGAGAACATTACCCACCAGCACCATCATTAACAGTCTTTGTCTGTGTATTGGTACACGTGTGTGTATGTATGTGTGCATTCTGTTCCCACGTTGTGTGATAGGTTAAAGTCTCTAGCGCAGAAATGACCCAGGTCGGTAATTCATTCCCGCCATTCACGCTCACCCTTCCGCTCCTCGCCATCTCAACTCAGCTCATTACATTCAAGTCAGCAGCGAAGGCACTCCTAAGCATTGTGACCTCTGAACTAGCCGATTGTGTCGCCATGTTGGAGTCGCCGTTGCCAAGCAACGGCAGGCATTTGTGCGAGCGAAACCCCCTTCAAATGACAACTTGATAGAGTCAATTTGTTTATTTATCGCTTGCTGGTTTCCTATGAGCGTTTTCGACATGAAGGTTTAGCAGAAAGCGCTTGCTGGTTTCATGTGCCGCTTGCTTCTCTGTTTTTTCCAGCTTTTACGCAAGGATCTGTGTCGTAATAATAATCTCATAGGCTAAATTTAAGCTGTCAGGAAAATGGTTCTTGTTCGGAAAGTGGCGATTATGATGTATACTATGCTGGTGGTGGTAATGGTGGTAATGGTGGTAGCCTTTGTTGATTTCTACCAAACCAGGCTAATATTGTACACCAATTACAGCAGCGTTTAATGAATTAGAAATCACAACTAAAGAAAATTTGAAGATATGAACAAAAGCATAAACAGGAGTTATTTGAAAGTGAAAACCTATTAATCACCCAATAATCTCTTACAGTGTGTGTGTGTGTGTGTGTGTGTGTGTGTGTGTGTGTGTGTGTGTGTGTGTGTGTGTGTGTGTGTGTGTG
>JBCAUA010109062.1:0-10065 GCA_038406235.1 Peronia verruculata
CTTTTAAGAGAAAACAAAAGCTCAAAATCGCATTTTTTGGGCAAAATCCACATTTCAGGACGCCCCCCCCCCCTTAACGCAAACATTGGCCAGCGATTTTGGTTTTGTTTAGCATACTTTCAGATAACATTTGTCCATCAATGTCTTGTATTTTGGCTGTCCACGACTTGACCTGAACTGTCCCCAATTTACGACACAGAGTGCTCACATTGTCAGGTCCATCAATCCTACATCCCGGTATGACTAAGAAACTGGTCGTAGGTGTTCGTGTTCCTGGTGGCTTGGCCATTGTTTCGGCTCCAAGCTACTTTGTACCTTATGAATAATGCTTGCGGCTGGGGAGGAGGGGGGGGGGGGGGCATCTGACGCTAATTAAAGCCAGACACCTAGCAAGGGCTACCGATCTTTATTGTTCGTGTCAGGATAGTGTGATGGATTCAAGCGGACCAGAGCTTCCTGTTGTTTTGTTTTGTTTTGTCTTAATTTATTTTGTCTTCTTTGTCAATCTTAATCAGTACCATTCTTTTGCATACTTTGAAATTTAACCAAGAGATTTACAAGCACGTTGATAGTGGATACAAATTGCTCGCAGACAAAAGTGTTCTCCAGTCAATCATTAAATTTGATCCGGAGACAGTTTTTGGGCACAGCCTTTCTACGGACACAATTGTGCGCATTGTAGAAGTAAAAGAAAGAAAAACATAGTGTAGAGATAAAAGAATGAGAAAAAAAAAAAAAAAAGAGGAAAAAAGGAGGGTAACGAACCAAATTCTTTTGGTCAACGTCGGGCACATTTAGCTGGAACTTAATAAGCATACTGTTTCATTTTGTACTTCCTTTTTTGTCCAGCAGCAGCAATAATTATATTAAGCGCTATCTATATGGGCCTTTTGGCCCAGCTGGACCTGGAGTCTATTTGGACTTATTGATGCACCCCTTTCTCTTTGTCCGTGCATAAGAAACTGCGAACAGACACTCCCATGTGCGAGCCAACACAAAATTATTTCGCCTTTACTATTTGGTTCAACTTTTTTATTTGCCTATGCTTCCTCGTTGCAATATTTGGCCCAGATAGACACTCCATTATATTAAATGGACTAACTATGGCCATTTACTACATTTAGTTTAAATAATTTTTTTGAACAAATCCTTGTTTTTCTCAGCTCTTCCCTGCATTTTGAGACGTCCATAAATGACAGTATTGCCACAAAGTAATGCTGGTTGAATGTATGAATTCGTTTTTTGTTTTTTTGTTTTTGTCTACCTCGAGAGTGAGTATGGTGATAGATTAGCCGAAGCATTCGAAATATGTGCTGATAAACGTTGCTCGGATAAAGTTGATTGATCATTGCAATATCCAGCGAATAAAGAAGAACAACGGGGTGTTTGTTTCTTTGCTATTATTTTGTTTTTTGTCATTGTTATTGTTAAAAAAGTTCGTTGGTTATAGTTTTCAAATACCAACATGATTTTTTTTTTTATATTGAAATTAGTTTGCTGTGCATTCTACAGATGAGACCTGGGCATGTTTTGGGAAAGTTGCACTGATATGATCAACTTGTCTTTAAAATCCGTGTGACTTTTGGGAGAAGAATAAAAAGACACAAAATGACACAGTGCCGTTTTACAGAATTAAAAAAAAAAAAAAAAGCTCTTACGATAGATCTAAATTACCAAAGTACACGAGGGCTGTTAGTCTCATTGTCACCCGTGTAGCAGACAACCTGGTAACGTGGGTTTCCCTTTCACCCACATGTTTGTGCTTGTCTCCTGTGACTCAGGTCTGGGCAGAGGATGGATACTGAATGAGCGTCCATGCCAGGACAGTGGCCATGCTGGCTAAAGCCCCGCGACCCTGCGTCCTCAACTCATTTGTCTCAAAGCTCGCCGAGCGTGAGTGCCTACACGAGCGTGCATAATTGAAGCAATATTTGATGTGGTTACTGTAATCTCATTGTTGTCCAGCGGGGCCCCCCTCCCTGGTCCCAGAATCAACCCCTGCTGCTGCCATTAATGGCTCACTGCAGACTCCGAGGAACTCAAGTGGCCCTGATAGGGGAAATCCGGTAGCCTGATCCCTCATTTAGAGTGTTATTTAATAACAATGGTGGTTTCGCCCTCGGACAGAGTCGGGTGTTTTGCTATTGGTTCGGCTGCCATTAGCATTCGTGTCAATAAGCTGTCCCTTTGTAATATTGATACTGCTATGTTTGGTGAGTATTGATAGGAGAATGCTATATTATGCAAATGATCCATCTATTAGGGTGATCTAATAGAAATACACCTCTTGTCCTCTTGCTCAGATGAGTTAGCAGTGTAATAGATTGCATCCGCTACTTAATAGTAGCCCGCAATAGGGCAGTGAGCAAGAGATTTATGAATGCATGAAACCAGCCGCTCTGCTTATATGATATCTAATTCTCAAATTGCAAGGAGCAGGAACTCGATGGGCGGAAACTAAGTTGTATGATTCAACATTTCCGTAAGATATTTAGCATATTAGTATTTTTGTACAAAAAGCTGAGAATACTTCCGCTAATTTACGTACCGGCACCACAATAGAAGCGAGTGTAGAATGTATGTAACTGGATCTCACGATTTGGAGTTCGTGTTAACCAAGGTAATAATCTAATCTTACCCAACAATGGACGTTCAAAAGTACGCGAGCAACGGATTATAGGTTTTTACCTGGGTGGTGATGAAAATAATCTTATATTAATATGCTGTTCCGACCTTCAAGGCTGTAGATTTATGGCTTGTTTGCATTCGTGCCACAGTGAAAGAGGCACGATAAAGGATTTATGTCGTAAGCAAGTCTTGCCCTGATGTTGTAGATTGAACGTTGAAAAGATGAGTTATGTGCAATGAAAGTCGATATATTGTGAAGAACATTAAGAACGCTATTAAATGCGTGCGGGTGCACCAAAAAATGGGTATTTTTACGCTGGTAAAGAAGTCACAGAAAGAGGCGGATAGAATTTCCAAGAGGAAATAAATATTGACTTTTATTTCCAGTCCAGTGAGACGATATGTGTCCGGGGGAGGGGGAGGGAGGGGATATTCGAGAACCACCACATAGGCGGTTGAAAGACTTACGAAGTCCTGACCTACGCCAATCGTGCGGGATACGCGAAGGTCCGGGAAAGGCCCTCAACAAGAGGAGGGGGCGATATTGAGGGATTGAGAAGAAAACAACAAGAGGATTGAATAAAGGAGAACAAAACGAGAGAGAGAGAGAGAGAGGGAGATAGAGGGTGATTTGCCGAAAACGAAAAAAAAAAAAAAAAAAAGCGGAGATAATATAGATACGATGACGGGAAGATGTATATATATATAGAGAGAGAAAGACGGCCTGAGAATGACAGGTAAAGAAAGAAAGAAAAGAAGATCAAGATGAGTGGAGGGAGATTGTTGAATTAAAGGGTGAGAATGAAAAGAAAACATGGCGTGGAAGAACTGCATGAGTGATAACATAATTCACTGGATTGTAAATGTTTGATCAGGTCCGATTCCAGCCGGTGCCGTGGGCAAGAACTCCCGCCTCTGTACGGGACGTGAGCATCAGACATGAACTGACAGGTCAGACAACACATTGGCCTGCATTATTGAGCAGCTGTCCGGGGCCTTGGCTCTTTGCACCCACATAGCGCATCAGTTTACGCCCTACGATCTAATTTTGTTATAGCCCGGATGCTTGAATATTCTTCCCTAATCTCGTTTGTCTCTGCTGTATCGTCGCACTTTCTTCCTTCTTTCCTCTAATCATTTAAGCTGTCGCAGACAGACAACACACACCGTCTGTCCTCCCGTCTAATTATCTGAATGTTTTAGCCCACTGTCTCCGGCAATATCAGGGGTCTTGTCATCTGTTTATCTGTGGTTCCTCTGTCCTTCTGTCTGCCTACCTGTCTGCCTGTCTTGTCTTTTTGTCTGCCTGTCTGCGTATCTGTGTGATGATCATTTTTCAGTTTGAGACGCGACACGATGAAATCAAGCTCTCGTCAAATTTTGAGCATTTGGTAGTTGTTGGTATCACCGTGGGGGCAATTCATTTCCCTTTCTGTAGCGGTATAGTCGAGATATTAACTGAAGACGATGGGGATGACCTGTTTGCTTGAAAATGGCCGATCATTTTTATTGAAACCTTATTAATCCTTATTAGACCATGTCACTAATTTACATACTGTTGTGGGGCTTTTAGTCAATCTGCTTCAACAAATTTATATCTGAAATGCATTTTAGCTTGATGTAGAAGGGTTCTGTTAAAAAAAATGCGTTAAAAATTCATGCACTGTGACTTCTTCAGTCGCCTCGGTTTGACGAGCACCTGGTTTCGTCATGTCATGTCCCGTTTTCTTCCCTAGTCTACAAAAGGTATTGTATTACCACAGAGAAAACTGAAATTAAACACGGAAGTAGGTGAGGGATTAACCCTCTGATGACAAGATTAGATCTGTTGTTTTACAAGAGTTTTGTAAACTCCAAAATGCAGCAATCCCAAGTTGTTTTTCAGCAAAAAAATCCCCCATCTAAGCTGCAATAAGTTGGAATGTGTAAGATTGAAGGTCTCTTACAGTTTTTACTGATTCTAGTGCAAAAGAGACACAAGAAATACATTGAAAAAGTTCTTTGAGTGAAGAACTGAGGACACTAGAAAAGAGAGAACTGAAAATACTTAGGATGGGCACTGGACAGACATCTCGATGATTGTGTTAGTGATGAATTTGGCTGTGAAGAACTGCGTTGGCCATTGCAATGGAGACAATTGCTAGGATATTTTGCAGTTAGAATGTTATTGTACAATTTTCTTGGGGAGACACATAAGCACAAACTAGACGCTACTCGCATGAAAGGAACGAACATGATGGTATAATTTGCTCATTGATTGATTGATTGTTTGTCAGTCGGTCTATCTGTCTGTCAGCCCCTGTCTGTCTATGTATGTATTTTTTAAAAATTATGTATTTATCTGTTTTGTGTTTATAGCAGCTTTGTACTTAGTAGCAGATTGTTCTTGCCAGAGGAACGAGCGAGTGATTTGAGTGTTCCGTTTAGGGAAGATTTGACTTTAAAGCTAAAGAAAAAAAAAAAAAAAGGGGGGGGGGGGAGAGGCAAAGAAGATAAAGATATATATATATCATTTGACATGATATGATGCTGGATTGCCCAGTATGGCAGCCTTCTGGTTTTGTGTTTGTGTGCACTAGCGGGGGCGATGAATTCTTTGGATGAATAAGTAATCAGGCTCTTTCGCCCATTTGGCAAGGGATTCCAGATGAATGTACAGCCATGAACACACAAACTATTGCCGAAGGAAAAATGTGCGTCTGGTGAGCCGAAATAGATATTATTGCAGGGCGGATGTGGGTATTGTGGTGAAACAGATCTGTATAAATTATGGAGAACAATATCAGCTTTGTATATTACACCATTATCGATTGCGCTGGCAGAGGCGATGGGACAGTGTATAATGAGGAACGGAACCGGGTAAGAAATGGGAGCCCTTGTCTGACTGGAAATTACCTCCTCTTTCGTTTTAAAGCTTTTCACCGCCCGCCCCAGGCAAGAGATCTAATGGAGGCATTTATATTTGAGGTAATGAGGTCAACATTTCTGGCATGGCCCCTTCGACAAGAATTTTACTAGATATTTTGTATTTTAGGGTTCAGGCCTCGCACAACCTCACGCTTTTTTTGTCTTCATTTTGGGTTGACCCCCCCCCCCCCCCTTCCCATCCCCCTGCCTTTCCTCTCAATCTAAACAGTCAGACAGACAGACAGAGTTTCTGACAATGCTGACCGTATGGTACTAAAGCTTTAACATTCAGATAGTCTCAATCCTCGCCTCCTGGTTTATTTTCTTCCATTATTTATTTCGCTTTTTCTTGTCTGTCTGCCTGTTTGTCTGTCTGGGTTTTTCTCTCTATCCTTCTCTTTCTCCCTCTCTGCCACCCTTTTTCATGGCAATCAGTCCGTGTTTTTTCTTTTTAAAATTAAAATAAACATGGCCAGACCACTCACAACACGCTTGCTCGCCATACATTGATGCTACCATCCCAAGACACCACTGAAAAATTCCAGTCAGATTACTATTTCCTTGTTCACCGTTCCTGATTCAAACAAATGGCAGCCAGTGCTATGCCTTTTTTTTTTTTTTTCGTCTTCGATAATTTCAAGAGCAAACAAACACAGTGGGGGAGAATAGTGCAAAATGAACAAAAAATAACTCGAGCATGTGAGAATATGACAACTGAAAAAAAAATATTTTTTTTTTTGTTCTTCCTTCGAAATGAAGCTCAAGTGTCAAAAGAATAATCGAAAAATGTCTCCTTTTTTTTTCTTTGTAATCGCATGTTAACTAAATCTTAGACAATATTACCGGTTCGATAGGTACCAGAAATTAATGTCTGAGGCAAATGTCGATACAATGAGGTGATGAATACTCCTGTCCTTTTTGAATTTCTGTGCTATGTCTTTTCCTTTTCTTATTCTGTCGCTTTCTTTTTCGAATGATTAATGATTTGTCTTTTTTAGATTTGGTATTGGTAAGCAGATTGTGTGCCATGTGAGAGACGTGCTCGAATTTTATCGCTATTATTATTTTTGTTAAATCTAATGTCATTGATCCCTGGGTGTTGGATATTTCAAGCTTATTATTACTATTATCTCTCTCTCTCTCTCTCTCTCTCTCCCCCGCCCTCTCTCTCTCTCTCTTAATGTACTTGCATATTTGTGCTTTTGATATGTTTCAAAATGTTGTGTTTTCGTCATTTTCTCGTGATTTGATGACCACTTGTGCAAACCAGTAGCTGTTGATACTTAAAGGTCACTGACACCAGCACTGACACAGCATAGACGCAAGAACTCAAGCTCATATTCCAATCTTGCTTTGATGTAACTGTGAAATCGTAGGCTTATTGTAGCCATCTTTTCTTATCCCTTTCTCTCCCCTCCCCTTCTCTCGCTCTATCACACACACATATTGAATTACCCCTTACATTTTGGTGCCTGTTTCCCCCATAGGTAGATCTTATATAATGAGATTGGGCATATATACATATATTGTTCTCACTCTATAATCTGTAAAAAAAACTCAGTGTTTTTTCCCCCCTCATCAAGCCCGGTATTTCAAGAATATTAAAAAAAATACAATACATTTTTTTTTAACATGAGCTTAAAACAACTCCAGCTTGGCAACAATGGTTTTCACGGCATTCCATGATTTAAAACAAAAAACAAACCCTTCTTTCTTTTTGCGTCTCATCAGTGAAGCTCAGCATGTGAACATGATACTGAGCTTTACTGAAAAGAAAAACTCTAAGGGCATTGGAAGCGCATTCCTTCAGAAGCTGCTTCATGACCGACAGCGTTTCTATGGTTTGCCTCTGAAGGGCTGTCTGCATAATCAAGTGGGCAAGCTCTTCTGTTTGTTTTGTGTTATTTTAACATTTTAAGCATCGAACATTAACCGTTGAAAGACAGAGGGGGAAAAAAAATGATTTGGGCATCAGAAATTACATTGCTGATTCACGAGCCGTTTCATGACTGACAACTTTTCTCCGAAAATAAAAGGGAAAAGATAAAATTTCACATCAATGCAGAAAGACCGGGCTCTTCTCGAAATTCACTCCCCCGTGATTTCCGGCAGCCCCGGAAGCCCTAGTTCCCCGCGGGAGACATTTTTCTCATTGCGGGTCAGGCCGCGCTCTGATATCTTGACTGGAGTGAGCTGCTCGCGTTTAGAATATCTTCTTTCCCCGAGTCCTTGCTCTCATCGATCTTTTCAAGTTCCACTTCCAGCTGTGGTTGTCTTCGATACCTCAAACGCTGTCCGCTTACTGTGATCTGATTGTAATCTGGCTACATTTTCCCCTTCTTCACATAGCAGTCTTGCACTGTCTGTTTGTCAATAGATTTGCCTGTCTGATTGGTGTGTCACCGTCTACACGACTGTCCGTCTGTCCGGCCGCACGCCGACCTATCTGTCTATCTGCCATCGATCCATTCTTCGCGAGTCCATCTTTTATGTCGATCAGTTCCTCGATCCATTTGTTAGTCTACCCATCCCTTGATTCATCTGTCAATCCAATACATTCCCCGATCCTCCTCTCCATTCGTCCGTTCATCCATCCATCCATCCATCCATCCATCCCTCCATCCATCGGTTCATCCATCCATCCATCCATCCATCCATCCGTTCATCCATCTCTCCATTCGTCCGTTCATCCATCCATCCATCCTTCCTTGTGCCTGTCTTTGGGTTCTTCCGCTCACTTTCTTGCCTAAAACTTATATGTT
Source organism: Peronia verruculata (assembly GCA_038406235.1). Classification (NCBI taxonomy): domain Eukaryota; kingdom Metazoa; phylum Mollusca; class Gastropoda; order Systellommatophora; family Onchidiidae; genus Peronia; species Peronia verruculata. The sequence goes on from JBCAUA010109062.1 coordinate 8,298, forward strand.
AGATGTATTTGTTCGTCTGTCTCAGTAGTTCCTTTTTCATCAGCCCAGCTCTTCGTTGTGGCTTAACACTTTCTGTCGTCACAAACCTCCTTCCTGAATTCAATCAGACAAACATCTTTACCCAAGCACTCCTGATGAGGGGAATTGCATCTAATCCATGCCTGGCTCGTCTTACCCATCGCTCACGCATTCCCCGCTCCTTTCTCCATCTCTCCCTTCTTTCATTAAAATACCGTCAAGTTTGTTCTACTTTTTCTCTCTCTCTCTCTCTCGTAAGATCCTCACCTATAACTTTCATTGGGAAGGTTCCACCCTACCAGTCCAGTGATAGGTCGATTTCTGTATTATTTTGTTATCAAAAGCAAATTAAATCAAGCACAAACTCAGTGGGAAACCCCAAAGAAAACCGTTCTACATGTATTAATGACATTATTTTGTTAGAAATAATCCATTTCACAATTCTTGGTATTCCAGACAAAATTCTTCTTCCTCTTTTTTAATTAAGAGGGTTGTGTTTGATCAGGAAGACAGGCGAAACCAGAATCCAGCATTGTGTCCTTTACACACAGCAAGCCAATCACGGTCTTTCAGCTGATTGAAGTCGACTCTGTCTTGTCTTGTTAAGCCACACAGGGAAAATTAGGACCGGTCTTGAATGGAATGATCAGCGTAGATGACATTTCCGAAGTCTTTCATTAGACTTTCACCATCCTCACGTTGATTCTTAATTCAACATTTCCTGAAAAGACCGGGAGTCATGGTGTAGTTTCAGCTATCTGTTTAGTTTGGGCACGGATCTGAATACTTAGATCTTGAGCAGTACCGGTATTGTTAGAAAAATTCTTGAGAATTATCTGACTTCATTCTTGAGAATTATTTGATTTCACTTAGAAACATTGCTTTTTGTATTATTATAAATGTAGTAACAGTAAGGGATATTGCTCTAAACAGCTGTCAAAGGACGACTCAGTGAATGTGATAGCTGTGGTCTGCGTCCCTTCTTTATATCAACACAGGAGTATTTATAAATATTGTATTATTTATCTGACACAGAACAATGAAACAGGTCAGTCAGAAGTACTAAACAACCACTTTCCCAACATACAGACAAAACAGAGATAGAAAGTCCCCCCCCCCCCCCACACACACACACAGACACACAGACAGACTAATAATTTAAGACAGAATGATTGATGATTTATCGTAGATACATAGATCAGTTGCATAACACGCGCACAACCAAGGAGCTATGTGGCATACAGATTTCTCTGAAATGCCAAAGATGGTAGGATGTTTTGTTTTGCAAGTAATAATGGTTGATCGTTTTAAGAACACTTATATCATTAGTGTACCGGCACTGGAGTCTTGGCGCTCAACATCTATTCTTGATTTATCGTTATCTGTGCCTGGTGTGTCATACGTTTTTGGCGAGCAAAGCAATAAGTTATTTCTCCATAATGTTTGCAGTTTTATTCTCATACGCCATTTTACTCCATGCAACGCTCACAAGGAATCCCAAGCATGCAATTGATGTTCAGTGTAGACATTCATCGCGACATTCTAAATCGCCCCTTATTTGTTCATTTTCCAGTTTTACCAAGCCTGCTTTTATGCCACACATGTAGCGCCTTCTCTTTTTTTTTCGTGCCATTGATTATACTGCTGACCATCAGTTTAAATCATAAGGCTGTCCCCCCCCCCCCTTTTTTTTTTGTTATGGTTATTCACTCTCTTTCTCGCCTTCGCGTTGATTATTCGACGTCATCCC
>JBCAUA010109073.1:0-10065 GCA_038406235.1 Peronia verruculata
CATGGGCTGAGTCTTAGAGTCAATTCCCTGTTCAGTAGCCATTGAGCTAATCGCTAACGGCCCTCTGGCCGATTCACGCAGCTTGGCCAGTACGGTTATGCTGTGGTTATCATTGGCATAGATAAAGTCGATGACATCGCCTCTGGTGGTAACCAACGATGTCTGCAGCATTTGCTCTTCTGAGTAACGATTGCCGATGTCTGGATAATCACGGTTAAAGCCATCAAAGTCCTCGAGCAATGGCTCGAATCCTATGTCATTCACCGCTTTACCAATCGGACCCGAGGCCGCAATGCCGGCGAAGAACTGCTCGCTCGCTACCGGCAATTGCACAGGTTCATTCAACGCCTGCATCGCCTGCAGTGCGGTCAGTATCGGGTGACTGACGCCAAGCGCGGTATTCACCGAAGACAACAGCGATGGCATACTGTGAAGGTCGTTCTCAGATCCGGCCACCTCGCCCACCAGGTGATCGACGATCAGGCTGCTGCGATCAAGATGAGGTAATGGCCCCAGTTGTCCGGCGTCGGGGTTGGCCGAGTCTATTGTATTGGTAAAGAAATTAGCGTTGGGCGCAATGCTGATAGTGAGCGTGGCGCTGTCAGTGCCGCCGAGACCATCGCTGATGGTATACACCGCCCGTGGCACCGCACCGGTAAAACCACTGGCAGGATTAAAGGTGAAACTGCCATCGGCGTTGATCACCAGCCTGCCCTCAGCCAGATTGGCTACCGTGCCCGGTGCGTAGTTGGTGCCATTCACGACAAAGCCGGTGACGGTCAGCGGATCGGAGTCGGGGTCACTATCGAGGCCGTTGCCAAGATTATCGCTGATCACATTGCCGCTGACTGGCGTATCCAGCGGTGTCGTTACTGCATCATCGGTGGCCAGCGGCGGATCGTTGACGCCGTTGATGGTGATGGTCAACCGCGCCGTGGTGGTATCGCCATCGGTATCGGTCACCCGATAGGTAAAGACATCCGTCAGGCTTTGACCGTTAATCAGGGCAAGCAGCGCTGGATTGCTATTGTCGACCGTATAGCTGTAGGTGCCATCGGCATTCACCACCACGTCACCGTAACTGCCGGTCACGGCAGTGCCGATACCACCGATTGGGCCAGGCGCAGCCGTGCCGGCAACCACGGCCCTGACCGGGCTGGCTGTGGTATCGCCGCCAACGCTGTCGTTGGCGATCACATCACCGGTCACCGGCACGGTGGCATTGGCGCTGATACTGTTCACATCGTCGCTGGCCAGTGGTGCATCGTTGATCACGGTGATCGGCAGGCTACTGCTGGCTGAGTCACCAAACCGGTTGACTGCAGTGATCGGTATATCGTCCACCACAGGGCCAGCCGAATGATCCTCGCCGGCCTGCAGGGTGTAAACGTAAGTAATGATGCCGCTAGTCGAGTTATAACCGGTCAGTAACAGGTCGTTGCCAAGCGGCGTGGTGATGCTGACCGGGCTGGTGCCAAGACTGTTCAGAGTCGTTTCATCCAGGTAGACCCCGGCCACTGTCACGCCTGGCACTGCCGCACCAACAACCGGTGAAAAGCCCTCGGGCACCGCCACGGTAAAACTGCTGTTCAGGGTCTCGCCGCCACCGGCCGGCGTGGTGCCTGAGGGCAGATCCGATTCGAACACCGTGCCGCTGCCAGCGAACACCGCTGGGGTACCAAAGATTTCTATGGTCAGCGTCGCTGTCGTCGAATCACCGTCGCTGTCGGTGATCTGATAGGTAAAGACATCATTGATAAAGGCCCCTGGTGTCAACGTACTGACCGTGGGGTTGGCGTAATCCGGCACATAGGTATACGAACCATCGGCATTCAGCGTCAGTATGCCGTAAGTACCAGTCACTGCTATGCCGACACCGCCCACCGGTGCGCCAGTGCCGGCACCCACGGCGGTGACCGGGTTAGCAAGACTATCGGCACCGAGGTTATCGGCCATGCCGTCCAGGACATTGGGATCCGGTGTACCGCCGTCGACACCAGTGACGACATTACCGGTCCCGGTGCTGGACGGATTGCCTGCACGATTAATGACCTGATCCACGTCATCAACGGCCAGTGGCGCATCGTCGGCGATGGCGATGCTGAGCGTGCCCGCAACTGTATCGCCATCGTCATCGGTCAACTGCAAGGCAAAGTCATCGCTGACCGGCCCAGCCGTGTGGTCGGCGTTCGCTGTCAGCGTATAGGTATAGGAGACCTGACCGGTGGCCGGATTGTAACCATTAATCGTTAGCACACCGTCAGAGCCATTGATGTTTACAGGCGAAGTTGCCGAGTTATTCAATTGCGCCAGGGTCAGCGGTGTGGCACCGATAAGCAATTGAGCGACGCCGTCGGCGGTGCTGATGGTAAAACTGTCGGAGACCGTATCGCTGCCATCGGCCAGGGTACCGCTTGGCAGCCCGGCATCGGAAACCCCGGCATTCGCCAGATTGCTGATAAATAACGGGTCGTCGACGGCGGTCACCGTGATATCCAGCGTCGCGCTGCTGCTGCCGCTGCGATTGTCGGTAATGGTGTAGGTCGCCTGTGGCACCGGGCCATAGAAATTCGCCGCTGGCGTAAAGGTGAAGGCACCGCTTGCGGCGATGACCAGCGTCCCTTCAGCCAGGTTGGCAGTCGCTCCCGGCGCATAGTTGCTACCGTTAACGACAAAACCTGTCACTTGTAATGGGTCGGCATCAGGGTCACTATCGACCCCGCCGCCGAGGTTATCGCTGATCACATTACCGCTGACCGGCGTGTCTTCCAGCGTCGTCACCGCATCGTTGGTCGCCACCGGTGGCAGGTTGTTGTCACGGTAATCGAGGTCGCGTAACAAGGGTTGCACATTGCCGGCGATCGCATCGCCATCGCCGTCCGGCAAATAGCCACCGGCCGTGTTCAAGGGGTCGGTGACGCCCTCACTGACGTCAAAACCGTCATTGACATCACCGTCAATCGCGGTCTCAAAGACATCCTTCAGGCCATCGTTATCGCTGTCGGCATCGCCGGGAGCGACCGCGACGACACCAAGGCCGTTTTCGGCGATGTCATTCAACGCATCGTTATCGCTGTCGATATCCAATGTGTCGCGCACGTTATCCCCATCGGTATCGACTTCAACCAGACCCACGCCGCTTGCGCCGGATGCGGCACCGGCTACAGTGGTGTTGTCATAGACATCGTCAAGCCCATCGCCATTGCTGTCGGTGATCGAGCCCGGGGCCGTCGGCGCAATATAGCTATCGCTGCGCTGCGCCTCGATATTGTCGGTAATGCCATCGTCGTCCTTATCGATATCGATATGATCAGCCTTGCCATCATTATCCGAATCGATGCCGGCGGTTTGTTGCAAGACACGGGAAAGGGTAATGCTCGTCCTACCCCCGATTTCGTCGTTTTGCAACAGGGTGTAGACAACACGGGCAGCATTGGCACCGGGGGCGCCGGTAAAGGTCAAAGTGGAGCTATGGTTCGCATCCGAACTGGTAAGCTGGTACTCGAATACGCCCGCACCATTGTCGTTGATCAGGCTGACCGTCGCACTGGTGCCGGCACGGGAACTGATTCCGACGGTCACATCCGCTGCATTGGTGATCTTCTGACCGCTGGTATCGAACAGCTCCAGCGTGAAACGGCTGTTTAAGGCATCGATGTCGCCAAACGCCAAGCGCGTGGTGAGAAATTCAGCCCCGGGCAGGGTGCTGACTGCGGCGTCGTCGAGCTGCAGGTCGATTTGCCCAAAATTTGGCACAAGGCCCAGGCTCCGATCATCGTAAAATGTTACGTTAGCGTTGCCCGTCGTATTATCGAATTCGTATTCACGTACGCCAGTGAAGGTAAGCCTGCTGGAGGAGTCGGCCGGCGAGCTTGCAAAGGAATAACCGCTAAAGGTCCCGCTTTTAGGCGCGAAATCGTTGCCGCTGGACGGCACATCCGGTCCTCTGAGGCTTTCTGTAAACACGGTCTCGGTGAGCCCTTCAGCCGAGTCAAGAATGCCGTCATTATCATCGTCAATATCTCCGAGGTTATTGACGCCGTCACCGTCACTGTCGATATCCAGCGCCACCGCACCGATATCCGAAGTGGCGCCGTCAGAAACGCGATAGAGAAACACATCCGTGGCAAGCTCACTGCCTGATACCTGTACATCCAGCGTACCATTGGCCTGCGGTATGATCAGCGTGCCGGATGAAAGCAGGATCGGCACCGCGGGGGTGACCGTAAAGACGGCACCGGTGCGCGGATCTATGATCTCAGTGATAGCCAAGGGATCGCCTTCAGGGTCGAAGTCATTGGCTACCGGATCGATATTGGTGGGCACGTTGGTCTGGATCATATAGGTATCGTTGATCGCCTTGCGCGGCTCCAGCAGCGTGACCGTGGCAGTATCGGTGTCGCCGTTGGAATCGATACGGTAGTCGAAACTGTCTCCCGCTATTGCCGCATTGACCTGCAGTGTGCCATCGGCCTGGGCAGTGATCGTGGTGCCGCTGTTCAGGGTGATGGTCGGATTCAGCACACCGGGAGTAACCGCAATCGGGTTGGCCGGGTCAGCCGGGTCAATGATGGCGACGATAACGGAGTCAGTGGTCTGACCTCTATCGGGATCGCTATCGTTGCTGAGTGGGTCGATGATAGTCGGGGTACCGGGGACCACGCGGAATTCATCATCAATGGCGTTGGGTGCTGCGAGCAGACCCTGCCAGTCCTCTGCGGCCAGTGCGGTGGTCTCGACCGTACCGATATGGGTCTCCAGTTGCCAGTCACCTCCCAGTTCGGCATGGCCGGTATCGTCATCAGAGGCAGCGACATCGGCACCGGTGGCCGCGGCCAACAACGCCGCCGTCTGTTCACCGGCCTCACCGGCGGTAAAGTCACAACCATAGATCAGAATATCGGCATCGGCCGCCAGGCTGCTGGCAATCAGTGCCAGTTCATCGGCATGCTCGCCCTGTATCGTCTCGGCAGTCAGCGTGGTATTGCCCAGATTCAGGTGACCTTCCGAACCGTGCGACAGAATGTGGATACCGTCCAGTTCGGTGCGACCCTCGAGCGCGGCGGCGATCTGCTCGACGCCATCGGAGTCGGCTTCGATGTATACGATTTCAACGCCTGAGGGCACGCTGGCCAGCAGATCCTCGGCATTCTCCACGCCGGCATCGATAAAGTAGATCTCGTTGCGCTCGGGTTGCGATACCGCCGGCACAGCATCAATAAGTTGCTTGCTTTCAGTCGACGGCTGCTCGGCCGATGACTCGCTGGTGGTATCAACCGCCGCATCGGCGGCCTCGGCTGCGGCGGCGCCGTCAAACATCATGCGTTCTTCCAGCGCCAGCAAATGGGAATCCTCTGCACCCATCTCTATGGCGTCATCAACGATCGATGTATTGTCCATGTCTTCAGTCATCTCGGTCATATCGTGTACAGTCTTCTCTTAGTGGTATTTGTTCTGAATGTCTCAATCTAATGAGTTCTGGAAGCAACTGCTGCTGATACAACATCTGGCCGTTTTCAGTGTCCGTAAAAAAACGTAACACTCTCTTTAGGGCAAAGAATATCTACAAACCATCGTCAGCAACGATTGCAAGGGCCTTGTAGCAAAGACTGGTAAAATCCCGCTGTTGCTACTGTTAAAACCCTGTTTGAGCTGTTATCGACAAATTCACGAATTTCTTAAATGGATTTTTGATTCAGGCCTTGTAATTGCACGCATGCATCCGGCACTGGGTTTTGGCTACACTGCTTAGGTGGTTGATGGACGGCGCTGGCTAAAAGCTCATTTCCGTGATCAGCACCCGGGCGATTTGTCTGCCGATGCGCTTCGCCCAGGCTTCAGGTTGCGTTTTGAGAACGATAAGGCCGGGGATCGGTGTGCGGAAATCGGTCAATGAGTCTGCTTGCCGATCGGCGACGCTGGCGCTCAGCGGATACCAGACATCACGCGGCATCAGCCGGCCATCATCGGCATGGCTGACCACTATCGGGCCGCCATGGCTGGCTGCGAGATAGCCATCGGGCAGCGCCTCGATGGCGTAATCGGCCAGTTCCACGGCCTGCAGCGCCAGCTTGCCGACACTGGCATCATTGGGGATGAACACGGCCTCGACCCTGGCATCGAGTCGTGCCCGATCCTGCTCTTCGATGAGGCCCCGCACGATCAGCCCGGCATCGCCGACGATCCTCGCCAGTGGCTGCTGGGGTTCAAGCCAGACCCCGGGTGCGATATCGCTGAGCAATTCGACCACGCGACCATTGAGTTCGGCGACGATCTGCAATTGCGCCTGGCGCTCGTTCAATGCCTGCAGACGCTGATGCTCCTGCTGTCGTTGTTGCTGCAGGATCAGGCGTTCCTCGCGTTCGCTGTCATCACCGACGGCAGACAGCAGGCGGCTGTCGAGCATGGCGATGCGTACCTCACTCTGGGCAATTTCCAGCGGCAGCTCGGGAGCCTCGAAGGTGGCTATGGGGTCGCCCGCCTCGACCCGCTGCCCCGCGTGGATGGACAGCTCTCGCAAGCGTGCCGCGGAGCCAATAAATACCTGCTGCTGTGCCGCCTGCTCCAATAGCGCCGGGGCTTTAATCGGCGTGGCCCGCGGCCAGAACGCCAGTGCCAGCAGGCCACCAAACAGCGCCAGGCTGAGCCAACTGCGCGGTGATGAGACAATGCGCCGACGCAGTCTCCACCATTCTCGCAGTTCATTCATCACCGGCCTGACGATAAAGTAGGCGATCTCGATCACCAACAGCACCACCCCCAGCGCCTTGAAGGCCATCGTGTAAACCAGCAGGGCAATAGCCAGGAATAAAAAGAAACGGTAAACCCAGACGCAAGCGGCATAGACCACCATGAATATCGTCAGGCGTTGACCCAGGGACTCCGGCGGTGGATCGGCAAGACCAAACAGCACCCGGCGCAGGGCCCACTTACAGAACTCAAAGGAACGTGGCTGCAGATTGTGTATGCCCAGCGCATCGGCGAGAAAATAATAGCCATCAAAACGCATCAGCGGATTCATATTGACCAGCAAAGAAAAGAACCAGCTGGTTGTCGCCAGCGCAAAGCTTGCGCTGCGCAAGGCGCCATCGGGCAGGAAGCACCACAGCAGCGTCGCGTACACGGCCACCGTCATCTCGGCCATCACACCGCCTGCGTCGATCAGCATGCGATCCCGCCGTCGAGTCAAACGCCAGGCATCGGTAACATCGGTATACAGCAGCGGGAACATGACCAGAAACGCGACCCCCATGGTCGGCACCTTGAGACCGCGACCAACAGCATGATAGGCATGACCGAGCTCGTGCAGGATCTTGACCAGGACGATCGCCGCGATATACACACCGACACCGGACAGCGTGAAGGCGGCACTGAAATGCTGCAACACATCCGTCCATAGACGGCCGGTCAGATACAGCGCCAGTAACAACAGGATCGCCGTCAACACGACAAAGCCGCGGCTGAACAACGGCGCTACCAGCGGCCAGGTCGCCTCAAGGAATCTCTGTGGCCGCAGCAGCGGCACGCGGAAGAAGATGTATTTATGACTCAGCCAACGCAACCAGCCATCCTGCCCCCGTGCGGCCTGCGCCGTCATGCGTTTGGCGGTGCCGGCTGTGTCTCTGGAGGTCAGTTGGTGATTCTGCAAGAAAGCGATCAGCGCCTCGATCTTTGCTACCGGTATCTCCAGGGCCTGCTCTCGCTGCAGCCGCTGTCTGAGCGCGCCGATGCTGCCGGCCGACCAGCAGGCAAGCAGAGACACGGTCTGCTGGCCGATCTGGAAAAACCGGTGACGCAGCGGGTCATAGATGACCCAGCTCGGTGCCCCGGACAGCAGCGGCGCGCCCGGCGCGATACTCAGGTCCTCGCGCAACGGCGGCAGCGGCGCATCGTCAGTGACTTGCATCCTCACACCCCGAGGTTCTGCCGCAGCCAGCTCAACGGCCGGCGAAAGACGTGAAAAAACAGGCTGTGGCGCTGGCCAAAGATCTGCGCCGTGCCCTGGGCACCGATGCGGGTGGTGGCCGGTGGCTGATCGACGCGGGCCACCAGCGTGTAACCGAAACTGCCATCTGCCTGGCTGCTGGCATGATAGCTGCTGCGCACCAGCGCTCCGTCCAGCGGTTGCAGCGGATCGCTGTCGAGAAAAATACGCACCCGGGCCGTATCACTGAGCACGATGCTGTCGGCGACCGGCAGTCGAATGCTGAACTCCAGCAATTTGGGGTCGGCGATCTCCATGATACGCTGGCCGACCGATACCGGCCTGCCGGTCAACTCGCGGGCGTCATCAAAGATCGCCACACCGGCCCGCGGTGCGCTGAGCACGCTGCGCGCCAGTCGTTCGCGGGCCAGTGCGCGCTCCGCCTCGGCCAGCTTCAGCTCTGCCTCGGCGACCTTGAGTTCGCGGGCCGCGCTGCGTTCGGTGAATGAGGCGGTTTGCAGTTGCTCCAGCCGTGCCCGGACGACGGTCACCTGACGCTCGGCGATGGCCAGTGCATTACGCAGTTCGGTATCTGCAAAGCGCGCCAGGGTCATGCCCTGCTCGATGGCGGCGTTGGGCTGCACCAGCACCTCATCGATGACACCCGTGATCGGCGCGGCAATGGCGATACGCTCCTGACCGGTGACCTCGACCGGTGCCAGCACGGTCAAGGGTGCGCGGATAAATCCGGACAGACCCAGCATCAGGGCTACGGCGATGCCGAGTCTGCGCGTCGACAACCGCGAGCCTGTGTACAGTCGCTTGCCGAGAAGCGCCCGCCAGGCATGGGCGTAGGTCTCGGCCATGCGCTCGGCCAGTGGCAGAATACTGTCCGGCCACGGCCGCTCGTGCAACAGCAGCACTCCGGCGAAGGACTGACGCCGTTCTTGCAGAGCGGGATCTCTCAGCGCCAGCCACAGACCATGACGAAAATTGTGCTGCTGCAGGGCAGAAAATTCGCTCGTTTGCTTAAGCCTGTCGGCCACTGGAAAATCGACCCGCCGCGGCTTGTCGTCGTCATCGTTGCTGATGTGTTGGTCGATGAACTTCAGCAACTGACGATTCAACGGTGCTTCGGCATTGAAGCTCGAGACCGAAGAGACGGCCCGCAGATTCCAGCGCCGGCGACGGTAACTGAAGACAAAGGCCTGACGAAAACCGAGCACCGAGCGGCTCTCATTGGCGAGGTGATAAATCAACTCGCGCTCGCTGCGAATGCGGCGGATGTCCGCCTCCAGTTGCAGCAGCCGCAGCAGACCATCGCTGCCTTCGCCGGAGGCCTGCGGCTGAACGCTGGCGGGCGGCGGCGGTGCCTGTGCCGTCATCACTGCTCCTCGAAGCTGGCGAAGCCGGACATACCGGGAAGGATCTCATCGCCTGGCTCGTCGAAGCTTGCCGTCAGCTTGACCGTGCGGCTGACCGGATCCACCGTCCGGGCGATGCCGGTGACACGAATCGCATAGCTTCTGCCAGTGGCATCCAGGGCCAAACTGCCGCTGGTATCCACAGCAATGCGACTCAGCCACAAGGCCGGTACGATGATCTCGATTTCCGGCGTCTCGGAGGAAACTATCGCCAGCAGCGGCTGTGCGCTTTGCACGTATTCATATCGATTGACAGTGATGCCGGCCACATGACCATCATAGGGGGCGTGGATCTCACAGCCCTTGAGCTGCAGTCTGGCTGCTTTGGAACGGGCCGCGGCTGCCGTGGCCGCGGCCTTGGCGATGGCTACCTGGGTTGCACCGATGCCGCCGCGTTTGGCCAGCGCCGCCCGCGACTGGTGTTCGGCCTCCGCCTCGGCGTATTTGGCGCGTGCCGCGGCAAGCTCGGCCCTGGCAATATCGCAGTTCAAACCGACCAGCAGATCGCCTTTGGCAAAGGCCGCGCCCTCAGCAAACGGCAGGCTATCGATGACTCCGGCCACGACCGCCGACAGCGTCGCCTCGGCCCTGGCCTTGACCAGCGCCGGGGCCTTCAGATCCTCACTATCGACCTCGGCCGACGCCGTAGATGACAGCATCAACAGGCCTAGAGCAATTAGATTCAAGCTGGGTTTTGCTGGCAATGCTCACTCCTTA
>JBCAUA010109084.1:0-10065 GCA_038406235.1 Peronia verruculata
ACACACACACACACACACACACACACACACACACACACACACACACACACACTAACTAACTAACTAACTAACTAACTTACTAACTAACTAAAAGGAAACGTCTAGCCGTACTTAAGTTCGGCTAGTGTTGTATGTGGCTTCTCAGTCCTGAAAAAAAAAAAAGTAGGATTATCTCGGTTTTAACCGTGTTATTGGTGAGAAGAAAAATGTGGGTAGAAATCTGGAGATTTGAATATTTTGTCCGGACGCTCCATCCAAATTTTAGTTGTCAAAGCTTCTTCAACGTGCTTAACGTTATTCTCCCTTAGTCGAGAAGACTCGATGCCGGACTTCTCTAGGGCCTACCCACTAAGTCAGAAGACCGTGCTGTCGCTGAATAGAAATGCATGTTCTAATTCTCTAGTCTTCGCATTCCCCGCTAGGATTCCATTTTTTTTTTTTTTTTTGAACCGGTGACGTAAGTTTTTCACCGAGGAGCAGACGCCTAACCGCTCGGTCAGGGCGACCCCCCACGGTTCAGTGAAATGCCCGTCTCTGAATTTATGGCACACGCCATCTGTTCTGACACAGCTGAATTCTATAAATCATAACCAGCTGTGCCCAGGGACTATCAAACAAAGGTCTTTTCATATCATATCAAATGAGTAGAAATATTCAGAGTATGCGTTACATGGATTTGAGCACTATCGTTATACATACTACTTAAAGCCGACCTGTGCAGTAACATATGGCTATTATCAGAACAAGTTTCAAATAACCAGTTTTTATATTTTATTACAAGTGGATCAGATGTTTCATAGTCTAAAAATTCTCTCATCAGCACATTTTCCATTTCACCACACAGAAACACAATTTCAGATACATGTGGTTTTCTTTGTTGTTGTTCATTATACTGGTGGATATCAATAGGGAGTAACATAGACACCATTCTCCAAGCATGTATCCATCCATCCATCCATCCATTAATCCATCCATCCATCAATCCATCCATCCATCAATCCATCCATCCATTCATCCATCCATTCATTCATCCATTAATCCATCCATCTATCCATCCTTTCATCCATCCATCCATCTATCCATCCTTTCATCCATCCATCCACCTATCCATCCATCCATCCATCCATCCATCTATCCATCATCCATCCATCCATCCATCCATCCATCCATCCATCCATCCATGACTAATGATAACATCCTAACAACTTAATGCACAATGACAACAATAACAGGCAATAGTTACAACTAAAAGTCCAGGCTGTTAGTGTTAAAACAAAATATGTTCACTTATAGTGACAATGTACACATTATTATATTCACTTTAATTAAGTTTAACCCATTTACTGTGTTCTATGTACATGGTCACACACTACTGCACAAAACACAATACCTTGACAATAATACGAAGCCATTCATTGTACACTTTGGTCTGTCTCGGCTTTCTATGCACCCATTCAATACAGCCTACATGCATGAAAAGAAGTAATGGTCGGGGGAAAAACTGTTTGAGCTTGAAATTTTGCCCGAGCTGTATGTTTGCCAAATCTCTGTACTAATCCGCCATGGAGTCTATAACCTGCATGACGCACATACGGGATTTTCCGTTTGGCACCTATCTGACCTGGGCTTAATTAATCCATAGTCAGGCCTGTGTTAGTTCCAAAAGACTCATTATTATTTATTAATTCAAAAGAATTTACTCTTTATCGCTTCCATAAAATGTGCTCTTTATTAGTTCCAAAAAATCTTATCTCTATTACTTTATCGACAAATCGGCTTTTTCATTTGTTCCAGAAAGCCTAATCAATTTTCCAAAATCTGCTCCATCTTATATCGTTTGTTCTAAAATTCATGACCATGGGAAAATTTGTTTTCTCCAAAACATTTTTACATTCAAATATGATTTTTTGCATGCAGTGGTAGAAATTTCAGAACGTTATAAATCCAAAACTGAAATTTGTAGCTTTTATAGTTCTCCCAAAGTGGCGAATTCCTTTGACTTTTACGGCGTTTTAATTTTTCTTTTAGATAGCAACGGTTACAGAATATTTATGTAATAACACTCGGACCACACGCCTTGTTTGTCAGAGAGAGAGAGAGAGAGAGAGAGAGAGAGAGAGATGAGATGAGCGAGAGAGAGAGAGGGGGGGGGGTTGTTAATGGGATTCACTGTATATTTTAAAACATGGTTGAATTGGTATTTCAGTATGAAATATATTGTTCCCGTCTAGGGGGTTCACACACTTCAACCTGTTCACTACCACTGACATAGAAAAGCATATTTAAAAGAATGCACGGGACCTGTGACAATTTATTGTTCTCGGATTTCTTGGTGGATCGGTAGCAAACATCAGTGAGTCTTCTATTTTTATCAGGGGTACAAACATTCTGCCGGGGATTTCCGGGTTTTTTGCTTAATCGAATATGAACTTTTGTGTCGTAGTGTAAATGTCTAGCGATTATGTGTGATGTTTGTTCTGACAAAATCAGTGCCTTCCATGTGATTTCCCTCAGTTGACGCAGATGCTCACTCCTCGTTTCCTCCAGTAGATGTGGTCTTTCACAAAGCAAATGTCTGCTGGATGAAGATTCTTGAATGTAAAACCCCTGCTTCTAACAGTCCTCTGCAAACTTGGTTTTGAAATTTGAAATCTATTTTCTTTCTATAGATGAAATCTCATAGTTATAAATTCTTTTCTTTTGATAGAAGCGCTTTCAATTTTTCTCTCTTTATCGATCCTTTGTAAAAATAATTTTTCTTCTTCTGTTCGACAGGTTGGACTCAATGCCTGATCCTCGCAACCATTTTTTTAAAGAGATTTCAACCAATTCCCAAAGCAAGTCTAGGGTCGCCGTGACCATGTGGTTTGGCATCTGCCTCATAGTGAAAACAACTCACGACTCGTGTGTTCGACTCGCAGGTCCTCCACTAGGGGATGGAAGAACACGATGGTTGAAAGCAAGCATTTTTTTTTTTTCAGTGACTCGACGGCCCCCTGGCTTCCTCTGGGTAGGGAAGCCCTACGTCTAGCCTTCTCGGATAAGGACAAATATATTTCGGAGGTGCCTTGAGAACCCGTGGTAGTTCAAAATCGATGAAGTGTAGGCGGAGTGCCGCTGACTGGGCAAAATTTCCAAACTCCAAATTTCTACCCACAAGAATTCTCACTCACGCACTAGAAAAAAAAAAAGACACACACACACACACACACACACATACACACACACACACACACAACAAAAACAGAGAAAAAAAAAAGCAGGCAGCTACCCCAAAGCATGTCGGAAAAAAGAGATGACAAAATAGCTGACAAGTGACATCATCTTCTTGGATTATATCACACATTGTGAAGAAGCCTGCAGCTGGCCACCACAGAATGACTTCCTCACAATGGCCAAAAAGAGAACACAGAGCAACATTTACTGATCATAATTACTTGGGAGTTTCCGATAAGTTTGTCACACTTATAGTAGTTTTGATGCTTTGGACGCCAGGTTTATAATCATTGAAATTTAGAGACATCAGTAGCCAACTACTAAGCTGAAAAACCACCGAGATGTTTAGGTATTGGCTCATATGCTCAGATTGTCTAGTTATCGCATTCAACTCTTCTTTTACTATCGAATTCAAACTCTAATCATACATCTGCGTGTTATTTGTAGAAATCTTAAAATTCACAGTAAAACCGAGAGATGCAGATGTCTCTACTGTATTGACTTCACTGCGTTCATTCTTCCCGGGTTTGTATATCGTTCAAAGCTGAACTACCACTTTGATGTCCAGAGTTTTGGATTTGCTGACAATGTGGCAGAGTTTTTTTTTTTTTTAAGCATTTGAAATGATCTACAAAATTGGAGCTTCAAAAACGTGGCTACCTTTAGCCCAGTATAGCATATGATATTAATCTATAAAGAACAATATTCTAAATACCGAAAAGTAAGTACATCACAGATGATGAGCAATTAATTAATTAATTAATTAATTAATTAATTACAGACTGATAACGAACAAGATGAGGTCTTTATTAATTTCAGGAAAGATTTGTGAACTCTAGCATCAGTATCATTTTTAATTAAAAGTCATGGCAGGCCCTAGAGAGTTAAACCCCCATACGCATGAAAATCTTGTGTTTAGATTACATCTACTGAGATTTGACGTCACGACAAGGGCGGGAGATTTAGCCAGGGAAATAAGGTCAGCAAAGCCTAAGGTTTCTCAGACGGCGCTCTTGGTCTGGATCTAACTATCAGTGCTGTGGTTAGAACCTGGCCTTTCAAATACACACTGGTGCCATGGGTCCTTGGACGGGGCCGATACTCCACGGAACAATACCTTAATTCCCGGTCAACGAGCGATTTGGTGGATAATCACACAACCATACATGTTAACTCAGTGTGGACAGTGGTTATTTATTTATTTATTTACTTGCCTATTTGTTTTCAAGGCATTAAAGCATAATTAGGCCTAGATATATTGATATTTAATTTCATTGTTGGATTTATATAAAGCCGTTGATCATAAGTAGGATATTCCTTCAAAATGAACCAGTTTTAAGATGCAATAATATATAGATGCATTTCAGATTATTCTAGAGTATTTATTAGCTCTGCGCATGCCAACATTACCAAGCGTCCTGCTACAGGGCATTGCTGATCACGGGCTTCCACAACTAAATAATGTTATCACTATAGAATTATCCTTTGCTGCTAACAATCCTTATTATAAGTTTGCATTCACGAGCTTCTCTATCCTGTTTTTGTTTTGTTTCGTTGTACTGTTTATAGAATTTTGAATTGTTCCAAACTGAGTGTTTTAAAAATTTGGGCTAAGGTTGCACACACACACACACACACACACACAGAGAGAGAGAGAGAGAGAGAGAGAGAGAGAGGAAGATGTTAACTTGAAATTTGTTTGAAATACTTCGTGTATAATTTTAGTTTAAATGACCCATTATGCAATGATCTTTGGTAAGTTCAACAAGAGTTCAAGAATGGTTATAGATACGGAGGAATGCATAGATCTATGGTCCACTATTTACAGTATGTTCTCAGAGAGGGTTAGAAGTTCCAATAAATACTGTGCTATAGTTCGCAATGTGTCCGCGCCACAGCGAATACCAGCATGAGTCGGCTGGGTTCAAAGATTGCGCAGATCTAGGGCATTGCTGCCCCAGCGAATTAAAGCTGAATGCTTGAGTAAACGACACGTTTTGTGTTAACCACTAAAAGATCGATGGCCTGCCAAACTCACGTGTGTAAATAAACACGACAGATCGCGACCTCAGTTCTTTGTTGTTCTATCTCCACTTTGGGCTATTTGGAGATAGATATACATGTCACATGAAAGAGGGTTAGCAAATCTACCACATAATGTAATTATTTCATCGATCACTTGCCCAAACAGACAGAGTTTGAAAATCAGATTGCCCTATCTCCTATGTGCAAAAAGAGTTGCTAAACATAAAAGATGAGTGCAACAACGAACTGAGCTCACGAGATGGACACTTACCAAATATTTAACAAATATGAGACAATTGAATAGATTTAAAGACTTATGTGGGGTTGAATTATAAATGATCTCAACACTGACGCTTTAGCTAAGAGTAACCAGGGATTGGTTTGTCGTCCTCGGTATGATATATGAAAAGCGCAAGCATAATCTGCCAGGATACTGCGACTGAAATTGATTAAAGTATAAAAGTAAAGTAAAAGTACCATCCCTTGACCCCCAAGAGCGGAAATTGGCTTGGCCATTTCAGACCGCGTCGCCCCAGTGCAGCGCCACAGTACTTCCCCCGATATACATCAGGTACAATGAGGAAAATTGTGTGTTAAATATCTTTCCTAAGGATACAACATGCAAATGTTGCGATTCGAACCACCGACCTCTGCTTCCAAAGGCGGCAGCACAAATCACTGAGCTAACACGTCACAAGTAACCATCTATTGGAGGGATAAAAAATTCATATCTAACACCGCCAGTTACCATTTGATGATGACTTTCGTGATTTTAAACACACATATAATGACATTCCTAAGCTCAGTTATAACTCTTTTATCTTTTATCTTTTTTCCAAGCAAAATAGTTGTGTTGCAGGAATCTGTATTAATCAATCTACATCTAGATCCGGTTTCCAGTTTACATATCAGTCTTCCAAGTGTTGTTACAAATAAAAGCTCAGCTACTATTATGGGCCTAGCTAGATGCTTTGTAATGTAAGATAGGACATGTAAAAGATGTGAACACTTTGCTGCATTGGATACTTTAAAACGTACGCGTACTAGATTAACTTCATTTATTAGGCTCTATATGTTTCTATAAGCTTCGCATTTGATAACAATGGACTTGTAACATAAAGCCACAGCTCTATATATTATAATACATGTACTTGCTTTGGTTAATTAGCATACTTGTAGTGTAAAGCACTACAAAAAAGCTTATGAATTCCAACGAATATCATGTATTCAGGAAAACATTACTATAACTCTCATACATCTCCCCTCAAAATCCACATCCACGCGCCTGGTCACCAATTTCCTCAGCAAAAAGGCCCCTTCTCGTCAAGCATTATAAGAACCAACAATGGCGGTAAAACATACATTATTAGGCCCTATTATGTCGTTGACACTATTGCCATGACTGAGATTACAATCATCCAGACATGTAATAACCATAACATTGCTGACCAGCCACAGTAACTGAGATTAAAAGGTAAATCTGTCCTTGGTCACAGATCCCTTGGGGGAAGAAGATTGAATGTTGATATGAGAAAGCGAAGTTGCTCATAAAGTGAAAAGTTCAAATTATCTTAAAATCGGCTTTGATGGAGTCGATGGCTTGTAGATGATAGTCTGGAAAGTGTGAATGACGACGATAAAGATATTTCAATGATGAACTAGATCTAACAGATGCCCAGTGAATAACAGCTGTAATTCATTAATCAATCGGCCTCCCAACTTCTGTCTCAGTTATCTATGTTATTAGACTAGGAGAGATAAGACTACCTCGACCAGGAGACACTGGTGAACATAGCAAACAGTTGGTCATACGTCAATGAACGATCGGAAGGCGGTTTTCATCAACTGCGTTGGTTTTCATTAACCAGGTCAGTTCCGAGAGAAATGGCCGGTGACCCAGTTTGGCCAACAGGTAATGGCTGTTCAGTGGCGGACCACTCTGTCGTTATCAAAATCATTAATTGTTTCATTTCTATTTCCTGAGGTAAAATGAACAACAACAACAACAACAACAACAACAACAACAACAACAAAGTAAGGTCTGCCTTGACTTTCCCAAAGAAGGGGCCAGCCAGACTGTCATTACATTGCTACGAACGACTGGAGATCATTGAATCTCTTGCATGGCATCTCAGCGACATGAGGACGGTAGTCGTGAAACAAAATGCCAAGCCATATGTTATGAAAGAGCACATTATCTCCTGATGCACGTATTTGTTTCTAAGAGCTGAATAAGTTAACAATTCTCCCCTCCCCCCCCCCCCCCAGAGAACTTGCTGGCATTAGAATATTGCACATCTATATCCTGAGCAATGTGATATAATACACCATGCTATTATAGTATGAAATGAAACGAAACAAACAAACCAAATCGAAACAAAAAAATGTGGGTGCTCAGAGACGCCCATGAATGTTGCACTCAATGAAGGCGCAGACCTGTCTTATGCAACAATGGATTTGCTCTATCGGAGCCAGCCGGCCAGGCACATGGCGCTAGACAGGAGGCTAGTCTCCCTATCTGAGGCTGGAACTGGGACTTTGAAGGTCCTCGGAGTTTCAGGACTTTGATTTTATCATATCTGAAGCTTATTTCGTGATTCAAGTAGATCTAACGGGCACATCTACGATTGCCTTCTACGTTTGTTTATATTATCTGTCTTTATTTTCTAGTGATTGTCAATATCTTGCACTTGTCTGTTTATCATAGACCTTACAAAACAAAGGAAGACCAACTTTCTGTTCTTTCTCGCACTCCTTTCCTTTGCTATTAAGACTAAGCCTATTAAGCAAAAGTAAGGAATATTTTTATGGTTACTTCCATTCCCAATTTTGTGACATTGTTATTAGAAATGACTGTTCGCTCCCACGTGTAGGCCTACATGTAAGTAACACTATAGATGATTTTTATGTTAAATCGTCTTCACCATATAACGCGTTATAGTTTTTCTACAAGAATCTTTATCGCGACACAACTTCTAGCCCTGGGAACATATCTCAGCCCCTCACCCCTCCCTTTCTCATCTTTATTATATATAAATTGTTTCTGTTCTTTTGTTTGTTTGTTTGTTTGTTCCATATTAGTCACTTGGTTAAAAAAAAATACACAAACAGAATGATTATTCAGGTCATGCAGCCAGACATTCAAAAACAAAAAGGGTAGAATGGCTATGTTTTCTTTTATAAGCTAAAAATCGTCATTTGACTAAATTAATAAAAACATTACTCTTTAATCTAAATCATCTCAGTTACAAAATGGCTTTCCTCGCGGACATGACACTGATGTTAACAACCTCTTTTCCAGGGTTAGGATTTGGTCAGTAAACAGAAAATAAAGTAACCTTTTAGATCTAGATTTCGTTCAGGCTTTAGATCACCAGTCCTAGATTGCACATTCATAGTCTAGAATACAGCCACATGGCCAACAAACTAACGCATTCCGAGGGGTCATCCTGGGTTAAGCGGCTACTCCTCAGCGAAAACTTACGACCCGTATTCAAAATTCGAATCCCGGATAGGAAAGATTAGAACCTTAATTTTGTTCAGTGACTCGACAGTCTCCGGCTTCTTGGCAAGGGAAGTCTGACGTCAAGGCTTCTCGGATAAGGGCGAATTTATTTCTGAGGTCCTGTGTATATGGTAGTAAAGTCTTGGCAGTTTAAAATCAAATGAAGAACAGACGTAGCAGTCACACTCCGGACCAATGTTTCCAAATTCTATTGAAAAATGTGCCTCTCATCAAAAGCAGGGCTGAAAGAAATACAGAAATTATTTTGAGAGGCTCTTCATCCAAGAAATGTGAGCACTTTGTGTTGGTCTGTTTTAATAGGTATGATACATTTCCCTTACCATTTCATAGATGATGTTTCTATCACCAGCATACTTGGCACTTGATATTACAATTAACAGATCGTATTCTTAAGAAAGATCAGCCCATCTTTGTTTTGTATCAATATTATACGGCAATCTCTAAGGCTCAGTGTATCAGATATGATACATTTATTACGTAATACCCAAATATGATCTATTTTATTTTAGCCCCTAAATATTTTAAATTGGACTCTTTAGAAAAGGATTCAATAGAAGATTTATTATTATTTTTTTTTTTTGTCTTTGCCTGTTTCTATGCCTAGGCCTTAGAGGATGAAAGCCGGGATAATCCTACTTTCTAAAAAAAAAAAAAAAAATGTGAGAAGTGAGAACCACTGACTTATCAGATGAGAGCAGAGAGACGGCAGGTGGGCACAGTCTCACAGACACACATTGCCATTGAGTACAACACTGTGGGATAGAGGAGGAGTATGAAGTGTAGATCTAGGTGATTCAGGTTCTGCACAAACACAGAGAAATCAAACACAGGGACATGGACTAATTAGTGGATCTTCCTCTTTCCCTTCTCTCCTTTCTTTTGCATAACAGGCTTTAAGAGTGCAGCGGGCAGAGAAAGAGAAAATTGCAAGGGAGGGAGGCGAAGGAGAGCACAATATTTAGGACCAAACTACTTGTAACCCCTATCTCTCCAACTCAGCCACATGCACCAGGGTGATTTGTCTAGTACAGACCACCCCCACCACCCCCACCGCCACAACAACAACAACAGCAACAACAACAACAACAATAATAACAAGGAGAAGAACGGGGGAGGGGGGGGAGGGAATCAGATCATGGTGACATAACAAAAACAAACTAATGGACAATCCAACCAAATCAAAGCAAAATTGCAACAAATCCATCTAGATCTGGCTAAGCTCAGAAATGTTCATATTTATATATACGATATACCACAGGGGGGGGGGGGGGGGGGGGGGGGGGGGGGGGGGGGGGGGG
>JBCAUA010109095.1:0-10064 GCA_038406235.1 Peronia verruculata
GCGTTTTAAATCTGGTGATGTAAACAGTCAGCCTTCAATGCCTACCGCGGGTGTCTGGCCTGGTATAGGGACGCCTAAACTGAAACTCTTCGCCTTGGACCTAGATGCCCTCCAAACAATAACAGTCAGCACATGTGGTGAGCAGTGTTAATGATTTAATAACATAGGAAAACGCCTGACCTAATTTTGGCTTTGGGGCTTTCCCCGAAATCTCGTGTTCAACTATTGTTGTGGGGGATCGTAAGACACACATAAGTAAGTAATGTTCTGTTTTTAGCAGGGGGTACAAACACTCATAGCGGTAAGGCCGGAATCGACTCGCGGGTTCTGCATTGGGGACTGGAAGAACACGAAGATCGAAACATTTTTTTTTTTAGGGACTCAACAGTCCTCTGGGTAGAAAAGCCCGACATCTAGCCTTCTAGGATGAGAGCGAATACATTTCGGAGGTCCCTTATGTACGTTACGCACATTAAAGAATCCTTGACAGTTCAAAATCGATGAAAGAATGGGCTGCGTGCCGCTATCCAGGCAAAAATTTCCAAATACGAAATTACTATTCACAGAAATTCTCACCAAATCAGGCATCTACATGAAGCTGAGATATTCCTTCAAATAGATCGTTCACTTATGACGTTTCGCTTCCGCGTCCGTCCCACTGTCTATTGTTTACATTTCAAACACGGAAGTAAATCACTTATGACGTTTCGCTGCCGCGTCCGCCCACCAAAAATTCGCATCCAAACACGGAAGTAAACACGAACGTGGAAAGGATCTATAGAACTCGATTATGTTAGGAATCGCGATTGTAATGGGACTGGCCAAGTTTCCGAACTCTTCTGATTCTCCGTCTCATTATTTATCACCATTACGAGTATCACATCATCACAACCAACACCAACTTGCTACTTCAGTGTTAAACGTTTTGTTCTCTCACTCTCCCCATTAACCCTTTCACTGCCAAGCTATTTAAACATTCATTCTGCTGTCCCTCCGGCGTTAAATTTGATGATTTGTCCAGCATTTTAAAGACCAACAGCTTTAGGGTTACTCAGTGTTGGTATTTTGACTGTGCCGAGGTTGATTCCCCGGGCCTGGCAGTTTCAAATGATATATAAACCTTCCGCTGGCAGACAAAGGGTTACGTCAGGAACCATCTAAACGTCATCTGAAAACATGTCACCTTTTCCACCACCCCACTGTCTGAATGACACGTTCAGTAATTCTACTGTGTTTGATTGTATTAGATCAGCATGTACATTCATATGAGCAAGGCAACAAAAAACACATAGAGAAGCCATTTTAATTAATGAGTATGGGGGAGCTTTTTTTTTTTTTGAAAACATGTAGTAAGGTGGTGCAAAGGTCGGACTATCCGCGTATAACTCCGCATGTTTAATGGTGTTCAGGACTGTGTAATAAACGCTCGTGTTGTAAAATTGGCCATAAAATTAAACAAAACCTAAATTATGAAACAACAGTTCATTATGCTGCAATAATGTTTTGACCTCCGTAGCAGTGCAAACGGCTAAGGTTTGTGATGAGCGGAGGAGAAAAAGGGTGGGGCCGGGGGTGAGGGGGGGGAGGGGCTAAGCGAGCATGCCGTGCACAAATGCAAAGGTGCTACTGCGCCGGCGAGTGGTCGGACGAGACAAGTCGTGTCTTATACTCATAAGGTAACCAAGCGGATCGCTGTGCTAGCGTAGATGTAAATCAAGAACAGAAATCAAATTGTAAGTCGCTGCCCAGATGAAAACGGATAAAATCCAGTTTAGAACCAGTTATTGCGAATTGGGTAATTGGAAAATCCAGTTTATCAAAATCCAGCTCGATGCCCAGCACTAGCACTCACAATACAGAAGCCTATTAAGTTAGCATTATATCACCGTCAGTTAAATATATACCCTATAAAGATTATAATTGTAACGAATTGAGCAGTAGACTATCGGTTGTGGTCTGGTAAGGTCGTGTGTACTCCAGGCCCGTGTGTTGTGAGTAATTCTCAGCTGACTAAAACTGTGTGTACTGGGCCCATGCGATCATGTGTGTTCGGGAAGGGTCGAGGCGGCCCTGGTCTGACATTATGTGTGTGAGTGACGCTCAGCTGATTGTAACTGTGTGTTCGCCAAAGGTCGAGGCAGCTTTGGTCTGACCTTGTGTGTGTCTTTACTATGTCATGTTCACGCACTGGTATTTTAGAGCGAGTTCGGGGACGAGAGTGCTCTGGACAGGCTAGTGTCTGTATATATATATATAGGGGCCCAGCAAGAGCTAAGGAAAGCAAGAATTGTGTAGAACAAGAAGTACGTGCTGCAGTATAGTAAAGACAACTGCCCTGAAGTGTGTATTGTTTCAAACACCTGCAATAAATTCTGCATCATTTCGACGCTGAGGATTCCTGTTCTTATTTCATTGTTCCTGTGTGCGTCTCGTACATCTTCACCGCCTGATTACCACTTATAACATCACAACTACATATATTCAACATCCAGAGCTTGTGACAAGAATCAATATGTATTATGATAGCCGAGAACGAGGCTCCGTTGGAACAACAATAAAATAAGGATGTTATTTTCACACAGACACGTGTTCAAAAACTATGGCGTATTGAAATAAGATAACAAAATGGGACGTCGTGGACAAAAAATACAGAGAAAGTGCAGGAGAAATCGAAGGTCACTAGGTTAAGCCAATGGATCCTGTCAGAACATGGCAGCTTAGTCTACCAAATATATTTTTGTTATATAGCTTCTGTGGTGAAAATATATACGTGTCAATGCTCGGCATTTTCATGACAAAGAAATAATGGACACCTTAAATTCTGCCAGGTGAGATTGGATTGTTTAGACTCAAAGCGACAATATTTGAACGACTTAATGCGTTCAGAATCCATTGCATTAAAAAGAGAGAGGAAAAAAAACAAAACAAAACCGGAAATCAAAACACCGTAACTCCAATTTGAAAATAAAGCCTATCACTGGCCAGATTTCAGAAGTCAGATGGTCAAATCTGTTCAAAGCTAGATAACTCATGGAATTTGTGTGTCAAATGTCCTAGACAGAATTATGGTTCTTATGCCTGGCTATTGACGAGACATGTCCGATGGTGCTGGCTTGAGGATGCAGTATTTCTTATTTCCCCTGCACCAGAACCTTGCATTTGCTGTGGTGGCAATGGAGAGGTTTTACATTTGCTACGATAAAGTCAAAGATGTCTTACAAAATTTTGCTATGGCAAAGTCGAAAAAGCAGAAAGTAAGATGACAACAGGCAAAAGGTTGAAAGACGTGAGGTAATCGTAATAAACTGTAAAACCTGGCTGAAAAATTTACTCTTGTTTATAAATATTCAAAACAGTGCGTAGCTGACCGGTCTGAGGAAGATCGACAGTGTTGATTAGTTCGATGAAGCAAAAGAGGGAAAAGAAAAGAAAAAACAGGGCAGGCACTTAGAGTCGAGAAAATCCTACTTTCTTGTCATTGAAAGACTACATAAGATACTAATAATAATGAACATTATCTTATCTATTGAGTTTTAATAAATCACCTCTACTGATTTACAAATTAGTAGTGTTCAAAATTCTTAGTTATAGAACATGAAGTAGATCCGTTTTTCTCCCCTTTAATTATATAATGATTTAGAAAAGAGATGTGTAGATCTTTATGAGTTTGATTGACACAATGAGCCATTCACTAATCACAGCTGCAGTAGATCCTGGTGCAGAGTATGTGTAAACCTAGACGTTATCACAATGATATCTTTTTATAATGTCTTGCCTAACAAACAATCTATTCAAAGGCATCGAGTATTAAGAGGCAACACGTATATTATTTTGGGCAGGTAGCAACTGGTTATGTGTACATTCAGATTTAATTTTTTCCGGGTTTACTGCCTAATATATTACGGATGTTATGTCTAGATCGTGATTTTTTTTTTTCGGGGGGGGGGGGCGAGGGGGAGAAGTTGTTTTTGATGTAAATCTAAAAACAACAGAGGAATGCAGATGCTCATGGGTTCTTCACTCCAACGTGTATTTTGTTAATCTCATTATTTTGTGTTTTCGTTAAACTTCAGTGTTTTGCCCTCGGCATGTCATGTCTTCTACATGTATACTGATCTTTCTGATGAGTAACATAATCGTTTTAACGGGTTGATTGATTGATTGATTTGTTTCACTTTATTTTATTTATCTTATTTTATCTAATAATTATTCATCATTTATTTATTTATATGTTTATTTGTTTATATATTTCTGTATATATTTTAGGAGTGTGTTTAGTGAGAACAAAAGCTGTATTTTGAAAGCCCAGTGTGAGCACTTTAATAAAAAACAAAAAAGATAATAACACAAACTCACGCGCTCTGGGTCACGCTGACCCAGATGCAGTATCTGATGTTTACAAAGAGCATTGTTTATGGTCACGAGTCAGAGTGCAGCTAACCGCCACACAATAGGGCTGACCAATATCCCGGGAAATCTCATCGACTCATGACCATGACCTTGCCCCACCTGTAAGCTTGACTCAATAGTTTTGGCTTAACCCTATTACGTGGGTAGGAAATTTATGACTCATTATCACTGACGTACAAGCTCGGCTTCGAGCTGGCCGTAAACCAGACCTCCAGCCTTGCCTCGAGCCTGGCCTGAGGGTATGTTTTGAATACACACGCACCAACCACACCTAGGGTATTTTGCGCCCTAAATATTTGCCTGCCTGTTTAGTTAAATCATAGAGTCGTCTCCATATATAGAGGCTCTTTGATGAAAGCAATGGCGACATACAAACAAAATGCCATCTATGGGTTAACTGGCGATTCTCTGCTAATGAAAAGAAAAAATAAGGACCTTCGGGCTTCTTGAACCAGCTCCTATCTCTCACACCAACCTTCTCAACGAATTGCGGTTGTATCTAAGTAATTTTCCACATCTATGTGCCTACGGATGAAGATACCCACATGGGACTGTTGAACCTTTTAATCATCTGATTAAAGAGCTGGACACTGTGACGAGGACGATTACTTTCCGCTATGAGCGGCTGACAGCCACTTTGAAGTTCCTCACCACAAGGCAGTTGTATGAATAACTTGGCGTTTTTAACATTCATACTACCTCAGGCTTTTTGTGAAATCATTCCGGAGACTTGCACAGGACAATACACACTAGGCTGTCTCTTTATCTATTTATCATCTCTTAAACGGGATTTTGGAGTTCTATCCGGTCAAATAGGAAGGGATGTACATGCATGGATTACGGTTCGAACCTAGGACTCTCCGTATCAATGTCGCCACAAGAAACGATCACTGAACATGCAGAATGTTTACATTGTGAACTCTATAGCGCAGCAGTTTGTCTCGGTTTCAGACCTTGTATATTTAGGCCAGACACAGTGACATGTTGAATAACAGCTACATTTATTGTCTTAGATAGGTAATGGTATACCGACTTCTATTTGCTATATCAAGAGTTCCACTGACGTAAGACGTAGTCCCTTTCAGTAATGGAGCACAACATTGATTTAACTGTGCATCCCAAAGTTTAGTAACTAAACAATAATTCTTGTCTTTGCTGACGCTGAGTTTCTACTTAGTTATCATTTTGTCACTTATATCTTACAATCCAGTTTTGGCGTAAAAACTCTTAATAAGCTGCTCTTCAAATAAACATTACAAACATAACTCACAAACTTATAACAAAAATACCCCAAGTTGTCTCGATTTCAATCCTTTAATGCGGTAATAAAATATATAAAGAGATTATTTATAAACACCAGCACATCAAGAATAGCAAGAAAAAGTGTTAACACCGATCATTGCTTTTACTTGTATTCTTTGATACCGTTCATTGTTCTTAGCACAGAAACAAAAATGCAGATGCAGAAAACATATTATGTATCTTCTTGTACTTATTATCTGGAGATATAAGTAATGACATGCTCAAAACACAATGTGTGGCGACACAGTGAGGAGAAACAAACATGCTCACTCGCTGTGCTATGTTTTGGGGTCAAGTGTCAGCGGGCTGTGTGGTTTGCAAGTAGGCAGTCAAGCAGTTTATCTGCACTATGAAACCAAAACGTAAACAGCTCAGCTGTTGTCAGGTACCAGCTTCAATCTCGGTAAGAGACCCTGTCCTCTGCTCGGTAAGAGACCTTGTCATTTACTCGGTAAGAACCCTGTCATTTGCTTGCCAAGAGACCTTGTCATTTTCTTTGTAAGAGACCCTGTCATTTGCTCGGGAAGAGACATTGTAATTTGCGTGGTAAGAGACATTGTAATTTGCTTGGTAAGAAACATTATCATTTTGCTCGGGAAGAGACATTGTCATTCGCTCGGTAAGAGACATTATCAGATGAGTGACTTCCATGTGACCCTTATTTTCATTGCCACTTTTCACAGGTGGTAACGCAGAGACTTGTTCGGACTCTCAAATACGTTAACAAAAGCTAATTACCAGAGTGAAATGCTTGGTCTGGCGAACCAGAAGACCACTATTTGGAGATTATCTCCTGACGTCTAAGCATCGTCTCTTTAGATCTAATACATGCCAGGTATGGTCAGATCAGTCCATCACATTGCCAGTTATAACACAGGTGATCTGAAATCATTTATACTAGGCTGGTCACATTTGACGAAGTTTCTGCACGCTTTCTTTTCTCACATTATGTCAGGACATAGACTGCAGCATCTGTAATTCATAACAATCAAGGTAGTTTAACAAAACTGCTGTAATATTAACTCCATATTAAAGAACTATATTTGGATCAAGCCTTACCCCCCCCCCCCCCACCTCTCATTTTATCATTATTATTATTTGTAATTGCGAGTTCCATTGTTTAAACCCGCCCCCACTCACTGTGTAAGGCGTCGCTCGTGATATACACAAGACTAACTGCGGCGAGTCTGGAAATCCTGTTTTGCCATGTCTATTTTGTAATCTCCTTGCCCATGTGACCAATGGTTCCTGGCCTGACTCCAGCAAATCGGTTAAACTGTCATGCAAAAATGTCATGCGACAAATTTGATAGATGGCACTGAATGTCCCCCTCATGCTGTTGTCACGCGAAGTCACGTGCATGGCTCTCATCATGTGAGTTGGTTCTATTGTTTGCCACAGCTAAATATAACCGATTTCTTGCTTGGTTCATGCTGTGTGGGAAGAGTACAGTCACGGTCCCTGACCTCAGACGAGACGAGTGGGTTTTCCGTCACTCACGGATGACGGATCAGACAGGGACATGGGCTGAGTCAGAGGGGGATCTCATAACGTGAATAACTCTAGACCTAGGCCTCTCTTTACCAGGCCGAACACCCCGCGGTAGGCATTGAAGGCTGACTGTTTACATCACCGTTTAAAAAATTACAAACATGAGGCAAAATTTTTCACCTTAACAAATTTTTATTCATACACAAATTAATTTAAATAGATCAATGACATAAAAACATTCATCGCATTCAAATATGAGAAATATATCAGACATTTATAATAATAGCCAAACTGAGAAAAGGCCGCCAAGTCTGTGAGCACCATGCACGCCGAATTCAGCAAGAGTCACACGATCTGAGTTTCGCTCACCGAAGTTTCGTCATCTCAGAGTGAAAGTGTCCAAACTATGTTATAAAGTTGTTGCAGTTAAAACAGTTTAATTCTAGAGCCACGATTTATTGCCAACTTTCAAATGAATCCGGTTACCTGGCCTGTTCATAGGGACGCCTAGGGTGACCTCCTTCTCTAAAAGGGGGGGCACAACTGGACCCACTCCCGAGGTCCGGGGGCAAGGTCCCCGCTGTGGAGGCTGGATGGAGCACAGTTTGACACACATCCACGGATGGAACCAGCGCTGGGCGGGCGGGAGGCGGATGGTAGGAAGGAAACAATATGCACACAAAAGACAGTCTAATACACAGAGATGCACAAGAAGGTTATCACGTTATGTCACAGCCTGCAGGCAAGCCCAAAAGGACTGCAGTCTAAATGCAATGCAATGCAATCAGTAACCTGCTTGTGCTCATAAACTACACATCTCGTAAATCCTCTGTCTCTGCTGGCGATATTTGCTGACTGTAATCACTTCATAGCCGCGACAAAAGAGGGCAGAGAAAAAAGGAGACCGTTCTAAGACACTTCTGCCTATCAGAGAACATTTATTTTCTCCAACATAATAGCCTGATTTAATGACTATTAATGTGATATTTTATCAAGCTGCAAACTCGAGGGCAAAACTCTGAGTCGTATTTTACAATGTCCTGACAAAAAAACTTTCATTATCATCTTGCCAGGGTGGTTTGTCAGCGGGTACAATTTCTGTCGTGCAGTTGAATGACAATTCTGTCACAAACAAAGGTCCGCAGGAGTAAAGCAATGATATAATTATACCTGGCACAAACATTATACTCCTGGTGTTGTCGGCTGGGATATGTCAGTGGTAATAATATCTTTATTTATGTGACAAAGAAGCATGTCTTTAAAAGCGTTGAAAATGCTAAATCATGAAATGTCACATTTTCTTCCGTCTTCTTATATATCGCTGGTGAGTGATGAAACCTCGTAACCTCAGAAACGAAAATTTTACAGGAGAGACAAAAAACTGATTTACTATTGAACAAGAAGGTCTGCGCAAACCAAACTTGCTACAGATATATGAAAACACATTTGAAACTTGATTACTACCAAGACATCACTTTTATATAACTTAATATGGCTGTGCTGTGGGATGCGAGGTTTCGTTTCATTATTTTTGTCGTGATGAAACCACGTAACCAGCGGGCGGGAGGGTTGTGAGGTTTCATCAGGACAGAGTTTGTGGGTTGCGAGTTTTCAGGCAGCTCATTTTGTTGTATGTAGAATGCGTCAATTGATCGAAACAAAAGAAATTGATAAAGATATTGTTTTCAAGACCGATTGGTTTGAGTTTGAGTCCCGAACAATTTGTCAACTAAATGTTGGAGTGATCGGAAGAGTGGTGGTGACTACAAAACACACACACACACAAAGAAAAAAAAAAGAAATGGGTTTGTTGACATTATGCATTTTCCTTTCAACCTGCAGAGTTTGGCTTTGAATCTTCATACAGATTAGCGATTAGTGCAGTTTGTATCAGTATTTTGCAGGGCTAGTCACATCCAAATGAATATCTATGCAATATGGTCGCTGATTTTATTAGGGAGGGGGTTTCAAAAGGGACATAAAAAAAATTCAATGTATTTTAAAGATTCTGTAAGCGAGATTTTGATATTTTCTCCCTAAAGTCATGGTAGAATTCAATGCAGGCAAGGGAGAGAGAGAGAGAAAGAGAGTGAGAAAGAAAGAGAGAGACTAAGGGAGAACTAATAAAAGAGAGAGAGAGAGAGAAAGAGTTTTGTGCTCTGCATTTTTGTTGCATTCAAGTAAATCACTTGTAAAAGTGTCGACAATGATTAAAAAACAAGGCCATATTTAGATAAATGGAAGGAGTTGTGTAATCTACCACTATAAATTACAAAAACCTATTGGGAAGCAATTTTTAGCCCATGGCGTTGCCCTTATGAGAATTCTCCGGTGGTCCAGATTTCTGAATTCCACTTTGGAGAACATGGTTTCTAACATTTGTTCTCTTTGCTTTTCTTTTGAATATCTTCTCTTAGTTTGGTCTTTGTCCATCAGTCCAAGATTAAGGCACATAAATCCATCCATCCATCCATCCATCCATCAAATCCATCTATTCATCTATCAATCCATTCATCCATCGAATCCATCAATCCGTCCATCTCTCCACCCATCCATCCATCCATACATACAAACATACACACATACATACACACACACATATATATACACACACACACACACACAAATACATACATACATCAAATCCATCCATCCATCCATCCATCAATCTATCAATCAATCCATCCATCCATCCATCCATCATCCATCCATCCATCCATCCATCCATACACACATGCACACATATACATACATACATATATACATACATACATACGTACATACATACATAGATACATACATACATACATACATATATACATACATACATACATACATACATACATACATACATACATACA
>JBCAUA010109106.1:0-10064 GCA_038406235.1 Peronia verruculata
TCTCGTTTGACTATTACACGGTGTTTCGTGAAAGACTTTCAACAGTGGTTTAGTTGGCTGAATAACGTAAAAGAAAAAAAAAAAAAAACTGCAATAGCGACAGCAGTAAAACCAAAGCTAATGAAGATTCAAAACATTTGGAGGAAAAATAACCTGTTAAAAAAAAAAAAAGTGTAACTAAAATGTTGATAACCCTAATGTGCACATCCGACCAAAGCAAATTCCTGACAGTGTAAGCCTTTCAGTATAAGCCTTTTTGTTCACACACACAATATTCTCCTGCCTACAAGGAAGTTGTATTGTGAAATCATGCTCTACATGACTGGCACATTCTTTGGTTTTGTCTCTGGAAGGTGTATCGATTGTCGGCGTATTTCAAATGCTGAAAAAACAGACCCGTTACCATCTTTCACACCGACAGGCAGTGTCCTTTAATTGTAATTGTGTACAGATGTCTCTTCATTGGAGCAAGGTATTTGTACGGTGGCCACAGGACTCAGCCAGGCATTGCATGGATAAAGGTTTTCACCCTAGTTGTTTTGCCTTGACGAACAACTCTGTGGCACAAAATACTGGAACAATAACTGCAAACGTGCCCTCACACCATGGCGACAAGCATCCTCAGATACGCTCCGGACACGGGCAATCTCTAAAGTTGCTTTGCATACCCGAAAAAGATCGATAGCCAGAACTACTCGTCGTCGTCGTCACATTGGTCAGTTTATAGTTGTCATACCAACAAGTCTGACAACTCACCGGGTCATCTCCACTGGCCCGTATCACCTTTCGGGACTGTGTAATCGACCTTCTGTCCTAAGAATAAAAGATATTTTTTTCACGACAGAACTACTGATTTAATTATATTTGGAGGCAATATTTTTATAGGTATGATTGTCTTATTGCGTCAACACATAGCCAGCATCGCTTGGGGAGGGATGGAGAGGACGGGGAAAGACGATTTTATAAGTCTACCTGATGTAATGTCTGTCTGTCAGTCATTATATTCTCTGTTTCCACTTTATGTCCACGCTCTCTTGCCTATTTCTGTTTCCTTCAGGTTCTTAACACCCTTCGTGTTAAATTGACAGAGACACATCCAAACTGACGGCTCCTTCCATCCATCTATCCATCTATTGATCCAACATCCATCCATCCATCCATCATTTATCTATTTATCCATCCATCTATACCATCCATCCATCTATCCAGCCACCCATCGATCCATCCATCCATCCATCCATCCATCCAGCCATCCAGCCATTCATCCATCCAGCCATCTAAAGAAATTAAGGAATCTTAAGAAATTATTCTTAGTAAAATAAACGATACATTTGTTCCACCCTCCCTTAACTCGACAATCTGCCGAAAGAGAGCAAACATACCATCGAAATCGAGGCAGATTATGCCCGTGTAACACTGAGACTTTAGATCATTGTGTGCGTACATATCTGTGTGTGCTTGTGTGTGTGTGTGTGGGTGTGTATGTGTGTGAGTGTGTGTATGTGTGTGTGTTTGTATGTTTTGGACGCCTAAAGAACGTGTGTTTTTGTCCGCTTACCTTTGTCCCGATTTGTCAAACGGGAAAGCTATAATACTAAAAGTAAGTCATGAATTATATCATCATGTTATATTGTCATAATAAAATTTAAAAAATATAATTTCGGAAAAACCCAACGCGGAAGTACGACAGGCATATTCCGAAGTCATTGAATCAATGACACTGTTCATTACAATTATTATTTGGGGGGTATCTACTAGGTTCAATAAGCTACGAGTCTATTACTTATTGTGAAAGGTTTTAGTTATCACTTTCCTCCCCACTGTAACAGGGTCAAGCCAAGAAGTGAGATAAACTTACGGCCAAAGGAAGGCCAATGTCATGGTTCGATAGAAATTCCCGAAATACTGGTGAATTCTATTAAGGTGACTTTCGAAATGGGGATTGAAATAAACTGTTATGATTTAAACTGCATAATTTCTGTCTCATATGGTAATCTGCAATGTAATATCAAATCCATTTATCACTATTAAGTCCTCCATCCCATTCATGCATTGTTTATGCTTAGAAACGTCAAAGTGGCGATCTGGTCAAAGACTATTTCATTAAAACCTTATGTGTGAATTACTTTCATGAAAACATGCTACATGCTTTGCAAATGTCCGGCTTATAATTGTTCTTTCAAATCTAAGAGTCGTCTCCTGAACTGGAATAAAGGTCTTTATAAAGACACTGGTACTCCTACCATGTTGACTGACACTTGTAAAGATTAATTCACCTGGGCTCGCCTACTCTTTGAGAGAGAAAAGACCGGCTCACCTTTTTAGAGGTGTAATCATCAGCGACATCTCCGACATCAATGTCCTCGTCTGACCTTGACCTCCTCTCGATCTACAACACACACAGCAACAAAACACGTGTCTGTAGGCCCAATATTGGCAGCTATCAACAGCCGATGAGGTTTATCCCATCGGCCCAATATTATCAGCTATTAACAGCTTGCGAGGGTTAGCCCATCGGCCCAATATTATCTGCTAGTAACAGCCAATTGCTCTATTAATAGCTTACGACGTTAACCCATCAGTTGTGACTTCTGTATTAAGTCATCAGAGAACAGTCAAGTTAATATTTCCTGTATATTGTTGCATTTAGGAGTTTAATCCATCAGCGTTACTTTCTTTATCAAGCTGCTAAAATGCAGTAATGTTAACCATTCATCAATAACTGTACTTAATGCGGTTTAAGCCAGAATTGTTCATTTCTTCGTTTATTCAAGGCTGAAGTAAATTAGTTTTTCTCCCTGGCAGTATCTACGAATTAAATCCATTACGGTCAACGTCTCCATAAGTTAAACGAATACATCAGGGTAACCTGTTCCCAAACCTTACACATCCTACATTTTTATCATCTCCGAACCCTAGACACACGGCTATACTCTACAGAACGAAAATATCGTCAGATCAGATTGCGATCTAAGGACTATTATAACATTTCTGTAGTTCTCTACCCACAGGCCACTAGCCTAACGCTTTTTCTTTCATGCAGTATGTTGATTATTCCTGAGACTAATAATCTGGAAAGATTTGCAAATGTTGAGGAGAGTATACGGCTTTTTACTGGTTAAATATCAGGGGTAATTACACTAACCATGTTTATTGCAAGTTTTACGTTAAAATTACACGTAATGCCATTTTTCAGCCATTTACATTTCTGCTTTTTTTTTTTTTTTTAAATAAGGTTAAGTTTCATTAAGTATGAAAGCTCTTGTTGTTTATATAGCCACGACCTCAGAGAGCATAAAAAAACCCAGAAAACTTACAAACAAATAGAAGCCTAACTCAGTCACAGCTGAAAAGTATCCAAAATATTGTCAAAGACCTCTCAGTTCGAATTCTTTCTTTCTTTCTTTCTTTCTTTCTTTCTTTCTTTCTTCTTTCTTTCTTTTCTTTCTTTCTTTCTTTCTTTCTTTCTTTCTTCTTATTCTGTTTTTCTCATAGTTGCTCTCTTGCTGTCTTTCCCTATCTGTCTGTATCATAATCTATTTCATTTCGCTGCCCGCCAGTGAACTACTTCAACCTGTGTATGCTCTTTCAATCGTTTGTTGCTCCAAGTATTTATACGGGCCATACTATACACTGTACTTGAGAAACGTCATTCCTTCCGCTCTGATTACTAGCCATGAATGTACTGCATATGTTGATTTTTATCACTTGATAGGTAAGGGTATATTTCCTGTGTCAGTCTAACTTCCATATTATAGTAGCCTAATTGATCTCTACAGCCCCGCCCACCCCTCGTTAATAGAATGGAGTTTAAAGAAAGAGCAGAGCAGGTAAATAATTATCGATTTTCCCTCAAGTTTATAATAGGATATGTAGATTGTAAAGCGCTTAGAGCCTGTAATTACAGGGATAAGCGCTATATAAATATTCTCTTTTATTATTATTATATGTCAAAAAGCATGACGTGGACAACTAGCGCTTGGGTGTTTGCCTGAAAATAAATAAATACGAAATAAACAAATATAATATACTATTTTGACATTTTAAGCCAATGCTTTCCAAAATTATTTTGTTAATTTGGCCTTCGAGACGGTTTTTCCCCGGAAGGCTATGATATTTCTTGCGCTCTTTAAAGATCTCTCTCTGCTATCCTTTCAAACGAGGTGTCACACCTATTTTACCACAGAAATACAGATTATTTAAATTAACTCTAACAACAAATGAATGTACTTGGTATTTCCAAACCAAACTTCTGCAAAGAATGAATTTATCAGGACCAGATAAATTCTCCTGTATTCATACATAAATTATTTATTTTCTTTCTTTTTTTTCGTCTTCTTCTTTTTTATTTTTACAGTATTGTTTATATATTTGTTTATTTATTTATGTACAGGCTGTATTTATTTATTCATTTTTCTCTTTCTCATTTATTTATTTATTTTCTAATATAGAAGAAGCCCCTGTTTTAAACCACGGAAACCCTTGCCTTTGTTTAAATACTCTGATGTGAGATTTCAGATAAAATCACATTTAAGTTTGTACATGAATTCTTTCTATCAGGCTGTTGATACTAACTCCATTTCGCAAGTTAGTAACTCCGCAACATGTTTCACTGATAGCAAGGCCCTTGCAATTAATAAACAAAAAGAAAGCTTATTGGCAGGCCCTCGCTCACGTACAAGCAGGAGAGTACAAGTACAAAGTACAAAGCTTGTCTTCCGCAGATCCATATTGATCCTTCTATAATCTAGGACGCTTTTATTAAAAGAGTACCTACAACAAGCTAAAGCAACAACAATAACAACAACAAACAAAGAAAGAAATAAACAAAACCGCTTTTTGCCTTTGGTGCCATTTAAGACAACAAAGAGAAGCAAACGACCCTTTCATTCACTGCAAATGTTCTCTCTTCTCTCTCAAAGAGATGATCATTTGAATCTGTTTAGTTACCGACTTTCCAATCAACTTGTATTTATGTCTGTGTCCATAGCAAGTCTTCCTGCTATTTAAAATGTTAAATGTGCGATTAACTCTACCGCTATTGAACAAACTGGTATTTTAACAATGATACTATTACTATCAAACGATTGTCTAAGTGAGTACTGGTCATGTATTCAGCGATATAGGCATTGAACGACCAAACATGTGATTATCTCTGCAACTACCAAGCTGGTAATCAACTTTACAATTACCAAATCTATAATTATTACCTATTCATCATGAGAATGACTATCAAGCATTAACATGTAAAATCTACTCCGATTGAATATGGGATCAACTATTTTACCACCGATTATATGATAGAATATTAAGTTCATGAATGTATAACTATGTACTCAGTCAGTGCACATGCACCCAGGGACGCTTAAATGCATAATGCCTAGTACTTTGAGAAATAATATCTGTGTTATTTAATACATAAGCCATTCAACTATTGATCTTATGATTATGGTATTTCAAGAACATTATTTTGTTTAATTGTGACATTTAGTGAATACCTAAACAACCAATGCATTCATTAATGATGATGGGATTTCGACCTCTCACATTTACAACTTGGAAATCTGAGACTAAGTGATGACATAATTCATCAGGCGTGTTAAACAGCCTACACAACGACTGAACGATTCAATGTCTATTGGCAGTTCAACAAGAAAAACAAACAAACAAACAAACAAACAAACAAACAAACAAACAAACAAACAAACAAACTATGACTCTATTCGGTTATTAATTATCAAAACACTGCTTTACAAGCACCGCATGAATACCTGATACCTTTAACTCGACAAACATTGATTTAAAGTGGTATCAAGTTCAGATTGAGCACCTTTTTTGTTTTGTTTTCAGGGATGTCAAATTTCCTACTTTAGCAGGATTTCCTACTTTTTGACTGTCAGTAATTTCTCTGTTGGCCCCAAATCCGGTATTATTTACCATAAGTGTCCTTCAGTTGTACGTGTTGCTAAAGAACATGCCAGGAACTTTTCCTACTTTTTCATATAGACAGACTGACATCCCCGAATTTTCTTTCTAGTTAGCTTACTCTGATGTCAAGGACGACAAACATGCTAGAAATACCACTCAAGACAGAGGGATACAAATGCACTTTATACGACAGGATGTATTCATGTATCTATTTCATGAAAAAACATTGAACTGTTTTTCGACATTTTACATGAAAGTGTTCCTATCGGTTGCTTAAAAGGAGTCTTTGATACATTGAAAGTCTCTCTAATCCATGCAGTTTTCGTAATAGTTAAATAATCCTTGGGGATTTTCTTTGTTTTCCAAAACTCATGAAACTGGGCAAAGGTCATCTGTACTTGTTATTTCTGTTTTAATATCAGTGTTTCAGTGAAGTACTCACACTTTGGGGACCTTGAAATATCAGTGTTTCAGTGAACTACTCACATTTTGGGGACCTTGAAATATCAGTGTTTCAGTGAAGTACTCACACTTTGGGGACCTTGAAATATCAGTGTTTCAGTGAACTACTCACACTTTTGGAACCTTGAAATATCAGTGTTCAGTGAAGTACTCACACTTTTGGGACCTTGAAATATCAGTGTTTCAGTGAACTACTCACACTTTGGGGACCTTGAAATATCAGTGTTTCAGTGAAGTACTCACACTTTGGGGACCTTGAAATATCAGTGTTTCAGAGAACTACTCACACTTTGGGGACCTTGAAATATCAGTGTTTCAGTGAACTACTCACACTTTGGGGACCTTGAAATATCAGTGTTTCAGTGAACTACTCACACTTTGGGGAACCTTGAAATATCAGTGTTTCAGATAACTACTTAAACTTTGGGGACCTTGAAATATCAGTGTTTCAGTGAAGTACTCACACTTTTGGGACCTTGAAATATCAGTGTTTCAGTGAACTACTCACACTTTTTGGGACCTTGACTAAGTCCATTGTCTCTAGCAATACTTTATTTAGTGTGATTGGATGAAAGAACCGCCCGAGAATGTAGATTTTGTCCACATGCAATTACTTCAATCTCCTTTGATGAGGGCATCCTTCAGTCTCGGAAGACTGTGGATTTGCGTTCTGGGCGTTTTTCCTGGTGCAGTGCCTGGTGTGGCTGGCCAGTCTGATGCGAAAGTGGCAGTCTCAGTGGCAGAGGGCAAAGATGAAGTCTGACGCTGGTCTGTCTGCCTGGGCTGCGGGTTTTCTTGCCATCCTCGTTGTCTCGTGATTCTAAGCAAGTGTTTCTTCGAAGTTGGAGAGACTTTTCTGCACAGTCTGTCTCCAGGCTCCGCTCAATCTCCCTTCAATCTGTATTTATTAATAGGTTCTGCCCAGTTATAAATACTTAATTTATTTATAAAATGATCATGGGTGTAGGGGTTGGGGTGGGGAGAACGGTTGGGGAGATAGATACTACATAGGAGGATAGGCAGAAAAATGAGGAAGGGACAAGGAGAGATGGAAAGAGAGTCATTAATTGGTTAGAGGTGGAAGAGAAAGAAAGATAGAGACGGCCAGAGACTGACTTAGAAAAGATGACAGAAATGATGAGATGTATGGGGAGAAAACGAAAGAGAAAGTGAATGTGGAAGGAAAACAGAGAGAGAGAAAGACTGCCAGGATAAGAAGGGAAAGATAACAGGGGTATAAGGAGTCGGGGTAAAATGAACATTGAAAAGACAAGCGAAGTGAGAGTTAATAAATTAGGATGAAAAGAAAAAGAGGCATAAAGTAGAAAACTGAGTGAGAATGAGGGAGAGAGAGAGAGAGATTATTAAAGGAAGAAATTAGTATCGTGACGGATAGAAAGAAGGATGAAGATTGAGATAGGAAACGAAAAGAAGAGAAATGGCAAGAGAAAGAGAGAGAGACAGAGAGAGAAACAAAGAGAGAAGGAAGAGCCCGGAAAAAGCATATCAATGATGAAGTGCGGGGGTGGGGGGAGGAGAGCATTAAGATCTACTAACCCCATGACAATAAGTCCTCAGCCGGCCTTGCATGAATCAGTGATGTTCGAAACTTTGTGATCGAACGAAGCCCTGCTAATATAAAGTCTTTGTCGTACATTCACATACCTTCATTCCGTCCCGCTCTCTCTCTCTCTTTCTCTCTCTCTCTGTTTCTCTCTATCCTCCCAGTCCCACATCCACATCCGTTTCACATTTTTCTCTCATCGAAAGATCAAAATGGCACGAACTGGTACCGATTCTTTAAATGAAGGCTGTCTAAATCTATGCATATTAGTGTGAATTTTATTTTATATTTCAAAATATATCTAATTAAGGCGAAGGGAATTTGCACGTGAAGACAAATATAGTTTATCTTACTTTATCGTATTTTATCTTATCTTAAATGCCATTTCGACTGTTCAGGAGAAAATTTGCAAATTTGACCCAAGAGAGTCAAGCTGTCTTTGAATGAGAAATTCATATAAGCTGAGCCACAGCGATGTGGGTATTCAGGACGAAGTTATTTTTTCCAGAAACATGTCTTAAATCCATAACTCCACAGAGCTGTAATATTCTGGCAGGTAAAGCTAAAACACCGAGAGTCGGTTTCCGTTGAACCACGCTGTCTGTAATCAATACTCACATATTATCCGCCTATTCCACTGCTTGCAGTATACATCCCCATTAGATCCAGCTTGCAACAAATACCTTATTTATTATTAATCAGTCATTTTGGTAATGTTCACT
Source organism: Peronia verruculata (assembly GCA_038406235.1). Taxonomy (NCBI): domain Eukaryota; kingdom Metazoa; phylum Mollusca; class Gastropoda; order Systellommatophora; family Onchidiidae; genus Peronia; species Peronia verruculata. Next base: position 8,677 of record JBCAUA010109106.1, read on the forward strand.
GTTACTACTGACTTCCCAGTCATGAATCAGGTACATTTTAATCACTAAACAGACCCAGGTGTAATCAATGGGAGATCGTCTCGCAGATTATCTGCTCTTTCCAAAAGAGGGATTTATGTAAGGGGAGATCATTTGTTTTGCGACCAGGGCAAATGAGTCCGAAGTTGTCCCTGGCAAACGAAGATAAACGTTTGTTTTTGGTCATTTTTAATTACTTTCCAACTAAGATGCTATATTGTTTTTCTCACAAAGCGTCAAGTTAACCTTTTCTTTAATCTGAAAAAACGAAAAAACTATTTTGGTATAATAGTCGGGGAATAGTGAAAAATGGTAAAAAGCGACTGTGACTTGAACTCACCTGGTGCGACTTGTGACTCATTTGCCCTGAGCACAAGACATTTGGACCAGACTTTTACTTCCCTTTGCCAGACAAAAGAGGTGTCTAGCAAGCAGTGTAAAGAGGAAAAATCCGTTTACTACTTGTCATTCGAAAGACTGATCGCTAAAAGATTTGATAAAATTATAAGAATAAGAAGAAAATATTCTCTCTACATAAGAATTAAAAAATCAAGATGTATGTTTCAAGCAAAGGGCGCAAACGTGATTTTCCCTCGTTGCACTACTAGTTCAATCCCTCTTTTGTCAGGTAAAGGGAAGTAATAGGATTGAGGACAATCATCTCCTATTCATGTTTTATCTTGAGACTGGAAATTCTCTTGCAACTTGCATGTTCAAATCGATTTGTTGTTTTGTTTTGTTTAATGTAGCCTTTTAGTTTTTGAAACTAAGGCTATCTCTCCTTCAGTATTGAGCCCAGTTTAGAGATAAGATTTTTGTGGGTAAAAATTAAATTTGGTAGTTTTGTCCTGACAGCGGTAGTGCTGGCGTCCTCTTCATCCGATGTTTGATTGTGGAGGGTTCTCTAACGTACGCAGCGCATTTTGGGGACCTCCGAAATATATTCGCATTATCCCAAAAAGGCTAGACATCGGGTTTCTCTTGCCGGAAAGTCAGGGGCAACCATTTAAAGAAGTGGAGGTTTTAATCTTCTAATTTTTCCTATTCCTCGGTAGGGTCTGAATTTCGAACTAATGATGTAAGTTTTTTTGTTTTTTTTCGCTGAGGAGCAAGCTTGTATTCCCTCGGCCTCGGACCTCCCAGAGATTTCCTTATACTATACATCAGTACGAATGCACTGGGGACAATGAAATACTTGATTTAGGAAGATTTGGTTGGGGGGGGGGGGATAGAAAGATTAGGGAGGGGGAAGGTTATCAGTTAAGAGAGAAAGAGAGAGAGCGAGAGAGAGAGCAAGATCGGATAGTAATGCGTGAGTAAGACCACGGAAGTGAAGAGACGGAAGTTTGGGTTGGGACAGAGGAGAAAAG
>JBCAUA010109117.1:0-10064 GCA_038406235.1 Peronia verruculata
TTTTCGATTGTTTTCCTCTAATTTGACCATGCTGAACTCGATGGTGATGGTTAAAATCATCTCCCCCCAGCGGTTTCTAAAATGACTTCCAGGATCCGCCCCCCCTTCCCCCTTAAAGTGCTTCGGTATTTACAAAACAGTAAACACAGCCGTATTTGTTTTGAGGCTGGTACAGTATTTGGCACACAAATTATCTTGATTACGCGGGGTGGGGGAAAAAATGTTAATGATCTGCCAACAACACGATATCTCTTGATCACTTGAGTAGAATTAGCCAAAGCTATTCTGAACTCCATGAATTGTCCTCCTCGGATATTGATAGTAAACTTTCCCAGTCTGTGTGTATGTAGCTATAGAGGGAGGGAGGGGGAGGGGGAGAGAGTGTTGAGCGATGAGGCAAAATAATATGAAAAGGAGAGTAGAAATTGGAAGAAGAGAGGGTGTAATATACATTTGGATGAAAAACACATCCGAAGTTCAAACCACCTGATATTCTAAGGTCCTCTAGAGTCCATATCCCTCCCAGACACGGATCTAATCTGTCAGTGTCGGTGCTAATCTAATACAATGATTAATCAGATTGCAACCACGGGAATGGTCCTTACCAAACTGTTAGTGAAATAGCAGGATCGACGAAGAGTAAACAAAGGGATGGATGTCCATTTTATTAAGGTACAAAATAATGTTTCCAATTGCGACGTATTTATTTCTAGTTCTAAAGCCACAGCCACAACGGCATTGCTGTTCAGAAATGGGGTATGGGGTAGGGGTGGGGATGGGGGAGGAGAGGAAAGATCAGAAAGGGTCATGTGGAAGGCGAGCAATGCACATGTCTGTGGAAAGACACATCATAGTTAAATGCTGCGGAACTATGAGGTCCACTGCACTATTTCATGCCGAGGCCCACTCTGATAGTGAAGACAACAAAGAGCAAGGGGGAAATAACACACTCAAGGCCACACTAGGAACGAAGTGGACCAGGCGAAAGAAATCCAAGTCGCGTTACTGTTTGGTTTTAATTGAAAATGAAGATGAAAAAATTGGCATTGTTTTCTTTTATAGATCACGGCACCCAGATGGAGAAAAAAAAAAAAACATGAAAAGAGATCATCACTGCATCCAATTAACCAAATTAAATGTATATAAAATAAATCGGATTTCTCACTTGTCTACAGATTTGCTAGAGATCGTTCGTAAGCGCTTAAAGGGCGACGTTAGAAGGTACATATAGAGCCTTATCACTTCAAGGGAACATGATTCCCCTTACTATCTGCATGAAATGATCAAAGATAAAAACTAGCAAGAAGGCCCATATTACTTCCGGTAGAGTGAACGATTACGGCTGTATTGTGTCATACGGTAAGAAAACGTTTACACGTCAAGAAAAAGAGAGGAAAGAAAGAGAGACAGAAGACAGGAGCAAGGAGAGAGAAAGAAGTAGATGTCTCTTCTGGAATGTCGAGGATGGCACTCCATGGGAGACACCCCACCGATGGCGATATGTCTCCGGGATTTCACTTCTAGTGTCAGTTTTGCTCGGGTCTCAACAACTAACCTGGCCAAAAGGAAAAAAGAAGAAGAAGAGAGAACAGACATTGTTTTGCTTCGCCTGTCAAAGTTTCACAACTCGGGCATCCACCAAACAACAATTACGTAACACGCAATCTCTGGCTTTTCATACCTCACCACTGAAAATGGGTTTCTTTCTTTTCTCAAGAGACAGTGACAATACCTTGGTAGACTCAGATTGATCTGGCCAGAAAGCAATGCCATGTCCAGACTGTTTCGGCAATGCGATCTTTGCGTGGTTGTCTTTTTCACAAGTGCTGTGAAGATGAATTTCGAATGAAGAATTGACTTTTCAAACACCCAGTAACCCCGACGAAATAATGTATGTAGTCTTAAAAAAACAACAACAGAGAATTGATGGAGCATACTGTAAATAAAAGAGCCTGCCAAAAGGTTGAATACATGAGTCAGAACTTCATTTCCATACTGGGCAAATCAAAGGCACTCTATTATTATACATGGTCTAGGAAATGACATCTGAGCAGGCGGAGTACAAATTGTAAAACTTTCATAAATCATAAGATGGGCAATGCTTTACCTAAGAATTTCTTTCCCTCTCTTTCTCTCTTTCTCTGTCTCTCTTTCTGTCTGTTTCCTTGCCCATCTCTCTCTGTCTCTTTCTGTCTCTCTATCTTTCTCTGCCTCTCTCTCTCTCTCTCTCTCTGTTTTGTCTCACTGTCGCTGTTTGTCTTTGTCTCTCACTCTCTCTGTCGGCATATTTCTGTACCTTATATTAGACAGGTTTCAGATTTAGAATATTGCCTAATTATCATAACCACGATAAAGAAAAACTTCGTTACATAATTCAACATTACAGGTAATTACTAAGCTTATAAAATATCCTAAATCTTGCACAATATTTGTCTTTCATGTGTGCCTACGCATCTCCAGCACTGAAAGTTTTCGGACTTCTCACTCGGTGAAGGGGACAGTAACAACAATACTAAATATTAACAACAACAACAGCAACAGTAACAGCAACAACAACACCAGAACAACAACAGCAACAATAACAACAACAACAATAACAACAACAACACCAGAACAACAACAAAAGCCACGACATATTGTTCGGTCTGTTCACCTCTTTCAACCACCTGGAGGCAGTTAGCTCGTCTACGACGTCTACAGATCTGTCAGTGCCCTAGGTCATCTGATAATAACAATGTATAAGTCTGACGGAGGTTCCTCTCTGATACCATAAATGTCTTGTTAGTCCTGCCGACTGATATCCTTGTCGCGTCTGAAATGGCACCACTTTCCCCACAAAGTCACAGCCAAAACGTCATTTATATAATATCTTGTCTTAAGGCGTGCCCTTTTCTTTCCGTTCTTTGATTTTTGGTGCCATTACTGTCATATGTCATGACAGTCCGAACCTCTAATCTCCTATCAACAATGATTTGTTCCGGCTTTATGATGAACGATATCAGAATGAAATGGTGGTAGTCTTAAACATTAGGAGTGAATTATCTCCCCTCTTTGTACGCTCTTTATGATGGCCGTGATCTGACAATGGGAACATCTCAATCATATCATTTGGTTCTTTGCAGCTAAACTTTTAAAATTCGAGTTCACTGCTGTTTTTTTTTTTTTTTTGTAGAAAGTTTGATTTGTCCACTTCTCAATATCATGAAGCCACCCAAGAAGGAGCAATTGGCTCTTGGTCACAATGTAGAGAAAAAGATCGCATATTGTCTCACTTCGCCAATGCTCATTCAGCTTTGTTGAATGTTCTCGGGGATTGCACTTGGTTAATCATCGACCGAACAACATCAGTCAATTTGATGGATATTCTTGATAAACCATATCTAGCCCTAACATTAGAAATACAAATAATTCACTGTATATTTTTAAAACATTGAAGAGCTTTTGAATTCAGTTTCAAACTGGATTTTTCCACTAGACGATTTCAAGATGGGACAATCGAGAATAGTTCATATTGGACTAAGCACAGATTTGGAAATCCCCGGCGGAATGTTTGTACCCTCTACTGAAAATAGAGCACTCACTTATGTGTATTACGCTCCACCACGAAATCCCACAACACTAGTTGAACGTAAAACTTCGGGAAAACGCGACGCCGGAAGTACGACATACATTTTTCTACGTCATTAAATCACTGACACTGCTCACTACTAGTATTATGTGGAGGGCATCTAGGTTGAATAGGCTTACAGCGAAGAGTTTTAGTCATACATTTCTACCCCACCGTAACAGGGTCAAACCGAAAAGTGAGGCAAACTTGTGAATAGTGTGGAGTGTTTATACCTCCCTGCTTAAAATAGAATTGTGGTATTTCCAACCTTTCGCTTGGTTGAAACAAATCTATTCTTAAGAAAATGGCCGGACAAGTTTTGGTAGCGAAATACACAGACTTGTTTATGTTATCCTACAGCTGTTTAATACACATGTCATGACGCAGATTTGTTTAAAAAATAGCATAAATACATTTGGTATAAGGAATGATGTAGGCGAAAACTGCAGCCTATAAATTAAATCTAGACCCCTGTCATCATATCTAGATTTAGTACGCCTTTTCTTAATTGTGAAAATGTTATCGGAGACTACTTTATAAATAGAATTTTAAAAAATGAAAAGAACTCTTTTTATAAAGAATTTACTTAGACTTAGGCTAATGTTATGGATAGAATGTACTCAGAAATCAGGTCATCCAGTTTATTGTGAATATATCAAAAGATCATGTTATGTTATAAATCACAACTGAAAGCAATTGAATCTTGCATTTTTTAATTTAAAAAAAAATAAATTGGCTATTTCTTAGAAAGAAATAAAACAACAGCCTATCTTTAGGCATGCCATAGAATAACTGTAGATTGTTCCTCAGATCAGGTTAGAATAAAAAAGAACACAAAAGCACTCTTCCCTTCTACAAAATAAAACAAAACTAAAACAAAAAACTGCATTTTCTCTCCCAGAACAACCCAAAAACTAAGTTCGTTTAGATTTTCAATTTACCAGTTTCATTCCTCTATAGATGCCAGGACTACAACGTTAATATAAATGTCAAAAGTCGCCCCCGCCCTCGGAAATGACAAGATGACATTTCCTTGACAAACTGACATTTACATAATTATATACGTCTTGGCTGGGGTTGTGTCTTTGTCTACAAGAATAGAATATGATGATGATTTAGTGCCAGCTCAAAAGTCATCCCGTATTCGTCCAACAGATAAGGGCCACAGTCTGGGTCGCCATGACTATCACTGACAAAGACTGTCTGCTGCGGCAAAATTCATCTAGAGAGATCGGAATCTTCAGATGCGGAATAGTGAGCCAATTTCTTTTTATCTTTTTTTTTTTCCATGTTCACGTTTCATGGTCATACATTCGGAAGCGAAATAATATCAAGCAGAATAACTTTCTGACTGGCATCCAGGGAAAGTAATAGTGACAAGGCACCCGCATACCCATTTCTCCATCTGAATGGAACACAACAGGAACTTTAGGATTAGGATGGGAGAAGCTGATTACTCTTTTACCCCTTACCCTTTTCTTTTCTGTCCTCTTGTGACAATAACAATCGTGAGATGGATTTCTTGTTGTCCTAGGTTTCTGTGGTAAATAAAGCTGGTTAACAATTACCTAATTTTATAACTCTCTTTTTGAACAATAACATCAGTATTGGAAATAACTTGTGTTCATCAAATCTCCTTGTATGAAGATTATTATTCTTAAATTTTCACACTTTAAGAATACTATTAAAACCTTCTCACTTCAGCTTTGTGTTCAAATGATGATCATTATCCTAAAATGCCAAGTTTCACCATGATACCCTCAGCAGTTTTAGTTTCAAATCTGTAGGACCGTAAATCTTTACACCACAATTATATCTGGATGCTCTTTTGTTCATACCAGCTGTTCAGAGCCGAGGAGTCGTCAGCTACAATTTCGGCTCCAAAATTATTAAAATTTTGTCCAGTTTCCAAATGGATCGATAAATTACTTGAAATAGTGCGAACAAATACGGCAACATGCCAAACGCTGATGGAAAAAAAAAATCACAATTGCAAAAACATGCTAATATCCCAGATGCAGAAATGATAGCAATACTGTGTCTTGTAATATAAGCTGATTTAAGGTCTCCTCATCTTTACATTATTTTAGGTCTTTTCATAGGGGACCTACATATGATGGAACTATATGTGTTGAATCGGCAGATTGTTAGCGTGATAATCAATTAATTATTGCTGCTTCACCACAGGGGGTCCGTGATGTAGGGTACTGATATTTCTCTGACCTTGTCTAATGGGCTAATCTGATTTCGGTTGCAAGATAGCAAAGCTGGAAAAAGGCGCATTATCTGTTTCTGTTGTCATTATTAACTCATATTAAGGAGAGGCCAGATACGTATCTCGAGTCACGTTTTCACCAGATGGAACTGCGCAGAAGAAATAAGCCTGTGGAATCGTGGAGTTTATCGTGGCTGTTTGTTTGTTTGTTGGTTGGTTGGTTTCATTTTCTGTCTGTCTGTTTGTTTGTTTGTTTCTTTCTTTATTTTTTTTTTTTTCGTTCAGTTTAACGTACATAGCCTTCAGTCCTAAGAGTAGGATTATCGCAGCATTACATGTGTGCCCAGGTAGTTCAGGAGAACATTTAGGTAAATCTCTTGGAGTTTTTTTGGAAATTCCATTTGAACTGCGCCCTCACCGCCTACTCTTCATTCATTTTCAACCGTCAAATACGCTTTAACTTGCGTAAATTATGCACGAGATCTCTGAAATGGGTTCACCGCCATCTGAGACCAGAAAATCATAGAGCCTTTAAGTATGCTCTAATCTTTACCATTTCCCTGAAAGAAGGAAATGAGGAACGTCTAACCTCTCAACCACGGTGTCTGTTATTGTTTTGTTTTGTTTTTTAATTTTATTTGAAAGTAATTAAAGCTCCAACTTTACTGCGCCGACGCCGATTTGACGGTCTGCTTAGGTCTAGAACCGCGGGATCAGCGCGCTGATAGGAGCAGATAATCCCTGTATTCTCTCCCCTTCAGCTTGTCATTGATGGCTGTGCTATATCGGGGAAAAGGAGACAGACAGACGGAAAAGGAAAAACAACAACAAAAACAGTATAGCCTTATCCACACGCCCCACCCCCCCCCCACACACACCATACACACACATCCACCCGCCCTCCTAAAGCCACCTCTGCAAAGCCGGGTGGACAGACTGACAGGACGAGAGGGTTACCGTTTATAGGGCGCTCGCCCATGGGCGAGAACAAAAAAGGTGGTGGCGGAATTGGATATCCATTTAATTAACGGGTCCTAGCTAGTGGACTTTTACACGATGGAACGATGTCCTTGAGAACGGTGAACCCAATTATCTATACTTCCTCTCTTCTCCACCAGGCCCCCAACTCCCCCTTCCCCCGCCCCCTCCCCCCGCACCACATTTCTCGGAGGAGACCACGTAATCCACAAGAGAAGTAGAAGTATGATTGTTTCATTAAGCTGTTCCGCTCACCCCTGTTCCTGAAATCTCCAGCTAATCCACTTGAGATGTCAGCACCCTTGTGTTGAGTAATGCTGTAGCCACAGAGCATCTGTGCCTGTGTCTGACTCTCGCACAGCAGCCGCATGTTGTCATATTGCGAGCTAGCAAGATGTAAAATAGCGTGGGCGGCTATAACAAAAAAACTGAGCTGACACCCTAGCTGGCCTAGTGGTCAGATCCAGACGCACTGCACTCGGCGGCAATGAAATGAGTTTGGCCTATAACATTATGCAGCTGCAGTGCGAGAGTTAGACACAGACACAGACTCACTCTGGCCCCGCCTAAGAGTTTCAAGTGCCCCAGTTCCCATTTCTCATACAATATAACCTAATCCATGTGAGAGTGATTTGGGATATATCGTCATAAACTCCATTCACTTCACACGTTTCGAAAAGACCATTTCATAGTCCACATGAGATGCAAGACAGACCGTACATTTATCTATAAACATTATGAGAACTGTATGGCGAACAGATCTAGAGGGGACACAGTAACCTTTCAGTGATTAGACCTCTACCTTTCGATGACAGTGTAAAAACGTTGGACGTTCGAATCACGACGATGGAATGGTTTAGAAACTGCCTGATTTTTTAAATAAATTCTATGACTTAACTCCGGATGGGCCGCTGTACCTTGTGGACCGAACCGTCGTGATGAGTTACATACTTCAGAGATCCAGGGTATACGTTATGCACGTTAAAGAACCCCAGGCAGCCAAAATTGGGTGTAGAATAGATGGAGACCTCGCTGTGCTGGCAAGAATTTCCAAATTCCAGCACCCAAAATATCTCTTTTCACAAACTGGAGTAGAGATCAAAGGGGAAAGGGGGGGGGGGGGCGTAAGGCAGAGAGACTAGTGCACATAACATCAGCGTCCTTATAGAGTAAACTGGAATAATCTCCTGTGGTCAGAGCTAAGCAAGTTGGTGGAAAACTTGTATATAGAGTTACTTCCGTTCTCCACAAGAACGTGAAATATGCATTACATTCTAAGATATAATACAACATGTAATATACATACAAATCTAGTAGTTCTATGAAGAGTGATAATAATCGATGATTCCTTATAATTTAACTTACCTAATTAGATCTATGCTTATGTATTTACTGGGCACACACAGTTTTGGTCCTTGTATGCATTTTGACTTCGAATAGAGATTTAGCCTTAAAAGATCCCAAGTTGTGCTAATGTTTTCAACACAGAATTTTTGGTATATACCATGTTCTTTTTGTTTACATGGAGAAAAAGCTAATAAAACATTTTTCAGTACCATGCAGAATAAAATTTAGTATGAACAAGGAGAGAAAAAAGCTGTTGCCCAAGGTATTGCTCCATAGTTTATCTTGATGATCAATTCAACAGCCCACGTCTTCACCAACATAATACCAGAGGCCGTGGGCAAACATAGGCTACACAAAGAAGCATTTTAGTTACATTATATAGAAATGCTATTCATGTTTCGATACACTGAGTGCAGTTTTAGGGCTTCGGGCCATTTTATTTTCAGCTTTCACACTTGGCCATTGTTCAAGAAAACTATTTCACAGACAAATATATATATATTTTTTAAAGAATTATCAGCAAACAGATAAAATACAAAGACAAGAGAAATTTTGAACGAACTCTGAACGAACTTATTTTGTAATCGGTCACCACAAGACGATGAAAATATCTCCCCCCCCCCCTCCCCCACAAAAAACCCCTCCCAAACTGTCTTCATCTGTAAACGTGTGGCAGTGCTTATAACCAAATAAATACATAGTGTTTGTAACCGATGTTTTTTTTTTTATGAAGTGACTGTAAACAAAGCCAAGCAAGCAGCCTTACAGCAATGCGAGGCGACCCAGTTTGCAAAGAGACAAAACTGTGGGTCAAGCCGTCCCACAAGCCATCTTGAGCTACTTCCCCGCGATTTTCAGCTACACTAACAACCTCGGCTTGGGCAGTGAAAACCAGGACAACAATAAAATACTTTTGGCAAAATATCTTTCTCCTCTCTATCATGTTTTAAATGTTTCTTCATCTATGCAAATGATAACTTCTACATTATTAAAAGAGATCTTACGGCATCAAGTCGTTATTGGAAAAGTGCATTTATATTCTGACTGTATTAAAAGAAAGACAGATCAGAAAACTAAATCTTGACTTACTGGAAAAACGAAGCTTTCAGGGGCAAGGTGTTTTGTGAGATATAGATCAGCAGAACTAACATCATGGTGTGAGAAGATTTTAGTTGTGAATCTACTGTTATGTCGTGTGAGAAGAGATCACTGCCCTGAGTATCTTCTTGTAGTGTTTTACTCATCACATGTCAAGGCAGCGGCTGCCAGCTTTCTATATTATTATACTCTGTGTTATTTTGTCTTTTTTGTTGATGTTACCATGTTACCACTTTGTACTCTGTTTGAGCTCTTCCTTCATCAATTTTGCTATGAATGTGTATTCGTTTGAGCTGCATTAAAACAGAATTTAAGAAATATATTTAGTTAGAGAAAAATTAATCATAACATTAGATTTGTATCTTCTTTAAAAATAAGATTCTCACTAACAAAATAATTGTCTCATCCCCCCCCCCCTCCCTTTTCTCTCTCTCTCTCTCTTTCCTTCACGTTTTCCGCACTTTTCCTCTCAATACCCTCATTTGCACATCTCGAAGAATGGCTATTATGGCTGATAGCCTTATAACCTAAGCTTCATTAAGATTGAAACTCCATTATTTTCGATTTAGGACTATTGATCGTGGCTTAAATACCGACAGTGAAGTGATCGTTAAACATATTGGATTTTGGCGTCCCCTTGCATTCTTTACCCCGTCCGTTTGAATTCCTCAGCCGTTTGAACATCAGATCCCTGCCTGAATATTTTCTTCATTATTGAAACCATACAGAGGTTCTTTGCAGGTTTGGGGGGGGGGGGGGGGGGGGGGGGGGGGGGGGGGGGGGGGGAGGGGGGGGGGGGGGGGGGGGGGGGGGGGGGGG